>CM040241.1:156397124-156597124 GCA_022545495.1 Chrysanthemum lavandulifolium | reverse complement strand
CAAGTCTTGTTCTTATTTTTACATGCTTGTAGATGGTATAAATACCACTACAATTTGTTGTTTTATTACAAGGCCTTGTTTACATACCTTGGCTCCCAATCTTGATTATCGGCAATAACAAGATTATTTAAGCATGTTACTAACCTATCTTTTTGTAGGATTTTTATTTTTCTTCACTTGACGCCCCAAACTAAAGGGAGCTACCGTCAAGGGGGAGTTAACGATACGTGGACTATTTTTTTTCCACACTTTTATTTTTATTTCTTTCAAGGGTTAACTTTTTGTTTCGACAAAAAGGGGGAGAAGAAGTAAAACTTAGGGGCTTTCAAAACTTATATCTATTCTTAAGTTTTACTCATCATAACATTATGTTTTGTCATCAACAAAAGGGAGATTGCTAATACAAATAAACCGTAAAACTTTTATTAATATTTTGCGATCTCTTTGTGTTTTGTTGATAACAAATATAATGTTATCTTAAGTATAATTATAAGGATACATGTTATTTTGTAAAGCATTTACATATAGCCATTTAAATACAAAATGTAGTAATTAAGCATTTGTTGTAATAGTTTATTAGGATGGGTAAAACCATAACCCATGGATCATAACCCATGGATCTTAACCCATACCCAAGTTGGCTAGATACAATGTATACTTAGATACATTGAATTTAAAAAACCCATGGACCAACCCATAACCCATGACCCATAACCAAAAACCCATGGGCAAAGAGGGCGTCCACGGATCCCTAGGATTACACTAGAGCGGATCCCAGTGGGAGGATCCGTGGAATGAGGAGAAATTTACCTATAAATGAGAGCCATTTCTTCATTCTAACTCACCCTCTTCTTACCAAATCTCTTAAACACTCTCATTCTCTTCTAACATATAGATCACTTGATCAGAGAGTTGTTCTTCTTTCTTTCTATTGTGATCCTCATATAGGTCCTTCTAAGGCGAGATCACGAGCATTCTACAAGTCATCCAAGCAAGGGGTCCTTGATTGATTTGTCACTCTGCAAGATTTACGTAGAAGATCTTGTATTTGATATTTCACATATTTGTTGTGTAATAGTCGTGTTGGTTTTGTCCACCGTGCTACGGACTCGGTATCTAGCTTTGTACCGGAAAAAGTGTAAGCAACGTTGTGAAGGCTTCTCCGGCAAGTGAAGGAGTTTGTTGACATCGTGCTTGAACTCTCGAGTAGGTGACTCGGGGAGTGGAGTAGGGCAAGGAAGGTGTCCATGTAGCCGAACCAGTATACATCGGTTGTGTCGTTTCTTTCCCTTCGCTTTACTTTATTTACTTGCTTTATCATTAGATCTATACTTTCTCTACATCCATAAGATCTCACATATTAACGAATCTAAAGTTTTTTGAAACTAACTTAAAATCGGCAAAACTATTCAACCCCCCTTCTAGTTTTTCACAGAAATGATCTGCCACAATGATTACTAGACTTAAAATTGTCATTAAATGAAGTTTAAAGAAAACTATTACGAGTTCCAGCCGATCAGCTAGATGGACAGCTGAATCGGCTTGATGGCTTTGGTCAGAAAGGGTTTAAAATGGCTACAGGCCCAAGCTAATTGGCTAGATGAATTTTGGCTGAGAAATGGTAAAAACAGCTGCGAGGGTAATCCAATCAGATGGGTTGACTTCAGCACACAATTTCTTTTTCTTTTTTTTTCTTTTTTTTTTGGTTTTGACTTATCGGGTGCTCATCCTTTGATCGTGGTTGACTTATATGACTCCAAAGTCATTAATGTCGTCTTTCTTGGTTCCAGAAATGATCTTCAAGTGGTATTTCTCTCGACAAAACTTCCACGGAATATTTACTTGATGGGAAATCTTTGTAAATGCTTTATTCTTCCTTTTTGCTTATTTCTCATTCTTTTCTTCAACTTTGCTAGCTACCACCATGAAAAACTAATCTTTGTGCAAATTAGTAACAAAATCTCATTAATTAACCAAATATCATATATAAAATTACGGATAACATGCCTAAAAATATACTTGAATTGAGTGTTATCAAATTCCTCACGATGCGCTTGCGTCTGGCGCGTTCGAGTCAAAGGAACTTCCTTTTCTTGAGCAAGTTTTCAACCACTAGGAAGTGAACCTAATCGTTGTAGTGTAGTATTGGGTAAGCCTCGGAATTGATATCGTTCTCTAGGGGAATAGGAATGCTAGCAAGAAATGTATGACGAAAAGGTGGGGGTTGAGGATGATTCTTTTTTATCTTTTTATTGGTTTTTAGAAAGCTAAGGTAAAGTCTCGGGGCAATTGGTTTGGGGGTGGTATTTTCTACCGATTACTCTACTTATCTAATTATCTAATTGTCTATTACTACGGGTAGCTATGTCTATTTGATGTGTGCTCGTATGATGATTAAAAATGTGTTTCCCTAGATACTATTACTCCCTAGTTATCTTTTATTGGTCGGTTGAATTGTCACACCTTATCTTAATGCGTTGTATTCCTAAAGGTCGTAAGGTATGCGTAGTCCCTAACTCTTTGAGGTTACCTTTCGGGTTTAGCCTACGAAATCCGCAAGCCCTTAAGCTATTTCATTCATAAGCTTCACTTTCACAAAGAATACTCAAGCATTAAACACAACGAATGATGCCTAGTTACATTCCTAAGCTAATTACAATTAAGATAAGAAACAACCTAACAATAATCAATAACTAGATTTCATAGATCTATGCAAACACACAAGAAATTTAGCTAGACATGGTAAACAAGCAAGCATACACACAATCAATTGAAGACATAATGATACTTTGGATTAAAATACTTATATCGATGTGTTAAATAGGGTTTGGGACCCTAAGATACTGTCCAAATCGGACTACAAATGTTTAGGGTTTTTTTCTCCAAAAGTCTACCTCTTTAAATGCAGAAAAATCGAATTCTATATATAGATTTACACTTGTGATGGCGTCACCTTTTGGATGGGACGCCGTCATTAGGGTTTTCGTCTTGGCGAGTCATCGATGGACGGCGTCACCTAGAGTTGTGGCGCCGTCTGCCTTAAGACAGGACGTCGTCTTGATTACGGATGCGGGCGTCGAGATGAAAAGTATGAGTGGCGCCTTCTTCTTCACAACGTGGCGCCGTCGAGTTATCTGAACAAAAATTCCACCGAGCCGTCGGTGCATGTTTTGATCAAGTGCGTATAGAGGACGACGCCGCTTTGATTGGGACGCCGTCGGGTTCGGTTTGAAGCGACTTGAGTGGCTTTGATCTTGACTTTGCCATTTTCTTCATGTATTCACTCCTTTTCGTCCAAATGTGCTTCATTCCAACATTTTGCTTCCAAGAGACCTAAAAGTGAAAAGGAACAAAATTAAGCGATATGAGATAAAAGTGGTCAATTAAGGGCTTAAATGACCCCTAAAAGTGTCACGTTTTAAATCCTTATCACCCCCATACTCAAGTTCTGCTCGCCGTCAAGAAAGTCTAGCATTTTGAAAAATTGTTGCAATCATGAGTGGATCATGATTCGTAAAAAGATAATAATCATTCTATAAAGAACAACTATTGTTTAAAGTTTGTATGTGAACATTTTTAGATGTTACTCACATTCTTTAGCTAGATAACACAACTAAGCACCTCACGAATAATGATTTTTTATAATCAATTCACTCAACACTCATATATATGATTGGTGGTGTAAGTAACTCACTCATTGCCTAGTCATGATTTTTGTGTCATACCATAGGCTTGTACAAGTATCAAAACAAATCTGATGAGGTGTGAGCACCAGGTAAATCCATCATAGAAGGCTTTTATTTTGGTTATAATGTTAGGCTAAAGGTTAATAACAAGGTGTGACTTAGGCATGGGATATTTTTGTGGTAAGGTTTCTACAAACAAAAAATAAAATCAAGTCTAAATTGCTAGTTATTACGAACCATCGTTGTGTTTATTGTGTGAGTTGTAGCTTAAAGATAATAGGATATTCGGGGGAGATACTTGGTACCTGGTGATCCCGGATGTTCTAGAGGAGAGTTATGATTCATAGAATTGGGGAATTAGGCACCACCCTATGACTAACACGGAATACAATCCAACCTAAACTGAACCAACCTTACTCCTTTCGATTTTCTGCTTACATATTTATGGTTTTTGGATTCGGTTTGCCCCGGTTCGAGCGAAATCAAAAAAATACACCTAAACCATCTAAACTAAACTAGTTTGGGCTTCGGTTTTGGTTGACTCGGTTCATTTTGGGTCGGTTATCGGTTAATGTTTTTCTCAAAATCGATTTTTAATTTAGTTCGGTTTTGACCCAATGCTCGACCCTAGTTTTACTACTCTTTAAAAAAAATATGAATACCTATGATTTGTCTGTAGTTTAAAATTATACCTCATTTAACTCTATTACCTTTTAACATAATATAAGATATATTTTTTAAGAATCCAAACATACAAATCATTTACCATATCTCTTCATACAAATCATTTAACTAAAGCCGTTTACTCAAACCCATTTACCATATCACAAACGTAACAAAAAATATAAATCAAAACACACACCGAAAATCATTTTACCTCCTCATGTTTAAACTCACCAAACTGCTCTCACATGCTCAGGTATTTCTTGTTAGTTAAATTTGTGGCGTTTAATTTGTGAATTTGAACTAAAATTTAGTTGAATTTAGTTAATTAGTTTGTTATAGGTTTGTTGTTTGTAGTTACATGTATTTACTTGTGATTCGTTGAATCTAAAGTCTAAAACTGTTGTGTTATTTGTTGAATATAAGGTGTTTGATGATATGCATAACTCAAATTAGTTATTAAATTAGTTAATTAAAGATTAGTAAATTTATAATTGATAGATGAATCTAATGCATGTAGTGTTTGATGATATTTCTAACTCAAGTGAAACTATATTAGATATGAAACGCCATTGCAGGAATTGCTATATTAGTGGATATGTGTAGTAGGATTAGGTAGTTAAAAGAGAATGATTAAGGTTTTGGAAGGAATGTGATAGATTCGGCTCGTCACATACATGATTTGAATGTTACGAAAAGTGATTTGTTGACGTTGTATGATAAACTTAGGCTTACTTTATATGCTCTGCTCATACCGTTTGTTCAAACTTTGTTTTATTAATATAGTATATCGGATTGAATTTTGTACTCGTATTTAAGTGTCGTATACATAGATATGACCATTTATCCTAGTTTGGTCTTGTAATGTCCATTGATTCTGAATCACTGAATCACTATATTATACTTTGCATGAACTGAGAGTGTTACAAAATTTGGCAGCCAGATATGAACTCAATGAGATTTATGTAAGATGTCACGAACCGTCTTTCTTTAAAGCTCTTTTCATAGACAAAACTAATGCATTTCTTATAATAATATTTCTTTTATTGATCCTTTTTTAAGACATATACTGGAAATATTTTAATTGCTATAAATCCATTTCAAAGACCGTCGAATTTGTATGATACCCACATGATGGAACAATATAAAGGACCATGATTTGGAGAACTTAGTATGTACGTTTTTGTTGTAGCAGATGTTGCATACATGTATATTTTTAACATTCTACTTTGGCATCATCACTTTTTTACAATTTAGTTCCTTTAGCTAACATGGCCTGCATTATCAATAGGGCAATGATTAATGAAGGAAAAATCAATTCATTCTTGGTCAGTGTAGAAAGTGGTGTTGGTAAAACTGAAACAACAAAGATGCTTATGAGATATCTTGCACATTTAGGTGGTCGATCTGGAGTCGTAGGACGCACAGTTGAGCAACAAGTTTTGGAATAAGACTGGAATTTTTATTATTGCTATATTTAAGTCTTGATTAAGAATTTTATGGACAAATTTGTATTCATTAATGTTTTTGGTGATGAATTTTATAGTCAAATCCAATACTAGAAGCATTTGGCAATGCCAAAAGTGTCAGGAACAATGATGAGTGCTTATTCACTCATCCTTTTGGTCAATCTGAAATGCAAAACATCTAAAAACACTCAAAAGCATCAAAATCTTGAAAATATCTCAAAATTGTGTTTTATATGTTTCGATGCAAAATTATTGAAAAGCGAACAAAGTTTGCATAATTGGCGTTTAGGTCCCCAACTTTTAAAAATGGCAACCTTAGTCCACGGAATTTCAAAAAATGATGAAATTCACCCCTGGACATTTTTAATTGGATAATAAACATTTTTAGTCCTTTGGTAATTCTCACTTGTCAAAATTGGTCACTTTGATAAATTTTGGAAATTTGCAGTTTTGGTCCTTGGAATTTCACAATTGGCAAATTTGGTCCTTACACTTTCAGAGATTGTCAAGATTGGCCCTTGGAAAAACATTTTCATAATGTATGTGAATGACCCCTGGATTTTCAGTTTGGTCAAGATTGGTCCTTATGTTTGCCATGGTTTCATTATCCATCCTTAAGTCCAATAACTACCCAAACCCAACCTTGGCCCAAATATAAACAACCCGGTCCAAGACCCATCCAACCTTTGACCAGTGATAAAAAAACCCAACACTCACTTCTTCTTCCCTGTCTTCCCGCCCAATCCTAATCCCAGAACCCTAGATTCTCATTCACTTTTCCTTCTCCCCAAACACTCCACCTCCTTGAACCCTTTTAACCAACTTCACCTTTACCCAAACCCACCTTCATCTCTTTACCCAGTATATCCCAAATCCCAAACCCAATACCCAAGATTCCCCCCTCATCCCAACTGCCACAGTGGCAATCCTGCTCATAAAAGCTTCTACAGACGGCTCAGATGAACTCTAAGATGGTACCTACCAATTGGATGGGTGGGATTATCTCAAAGGAAGCACAAGAGGAGAAGGATTGAAGATCAAGTCTTAGTATAAAAAATAGTTGTAGCCATTTTTTTTAGTAGTTAGTCAGTTTTTTTTTTTTTTAGTTTATGTTTTTAGCTTGAAATTAGTCTTTTTAATTTTCAAAATCAGTTGTAATGTTTAATTTTTATCAATGAAGTAGTTACCTTTGTTTTTTCTGTCTTAGCTTATTAATAAGCGCTCAGTGCTTATTTTGTTTTTCACTTGTTCTTATTAGCTCCTCAGTTATCATGTTATTGCCTAATCAGTTTATAACCAAGAAAAATCCCAAGTTCTGTGTTCAAAATCAGTTTTAAGGAGTGTTTGGATTTTGTCTAATTTACAAGTTTGAATCATTTTTGTGAGTTAAAATTGAGTTATTTAACTTTCATTACTGATTTTATAGCTTTATCCATCTCATTAGTTAGTTAGTTTAGCCATCTGGGTGGTTTTCTTTAATTTCAATATTGTCAAATTTTCTGTCGTAAGTCTTGTATCTGTCCAAAGTCAGTTTGTCCAGAGTCTTTTTCATGGTCATAATCAGGTCTAAAGTTTGAGTTAAAAGTGTTTTTATGTTCTTTAGTTACCATTCTTTATTTGTTTTTAGCTTATATGCCCTTTAGAAGTCTTTTAGATAGCTTATTTTGTGCTTATAGTTCCCTATGTATGCCCTTATTTTCTGTCTGCAATAGCCACTGCATCTGCAGACCATTTTTTTGTGCTTATCAGGTGGCATTTTTAGCTTATTTAGTTTTGTTTAGTGCTCATTAGTTATTGTAGATTAGAACCTTATTAGCTTAAGTAGTGCCTAATCATAGTTTTATAGCTTATTGTTAATTATAATAGCTTAAGGATCCCTAGTTTAGAGCTTATAATAGCTGTTTTCCTTTTTCTTTGCTTGCTTGACTCTCTATGCACATTTTAGCTTAATTGATATTGCTTTATGCTTATGTACATTTCCAACCTGTTTTTGTGCTTAATTAGAGCTTATCGATGGCTAAGGGGTGTGTTTGTTTCTATTGTGTCCAAAACAATGACTCCATTAGCTTCTTTTAGTGCTTTTTGAGCTTTTGTTTTAGCTTATTAATGCTCCCTTTAAATACTTTTAGTTAGTAAGACTAGGTAGCTGTTAGGATAAGCTTAGTTAAAGCTTTTGCAAGTTTTTTTTTTTTTTTTTTTTAGCTTTTGAATCACTTAGTTAGCCTTTAGCCAAACACCCCTTTATGCCCATATAGTCTGCTGTTTTAACAGACCTCATGTAGTGCTTATTTCAATTAGGAGTTGGTTTAATTTGTTTAATGTAGTTTGTTTAGATGTAGATAGCTTAGTCTTACTTTTAGCTTATTATAGGATTTGCATATCTCCTTTTAGCTTTTAAGATATTTAGTATTTCATTTAGGCAGGTTTAGGATTTGCTTATATTTTATCTGATTTGATTTCTTGAATCTGCTTATAATCTACTTAATCTGTGTTCTGATATGTTTAGGAGTATATAGGATTGCCTATTTAGTTCCTAAGTTTAGCCAAAAATCAAATAAAAATAAAGAGCAAAAATGCACAGACTGGGATTCGAACCCAGGTCTGCCAGCTCACAGTAGCACGACCACTTCACAACAAGCCAACACCAACTGCCCTTGGGACTTCTATTGGTTTTATTTTGCGATATTTAGAACTTAACTACACTTGGGCAGTTTTGCTTATGAGCCATGTTTAGCTTATTTTGAGCTTATTTTTCCAAACAGCCACCTATTTTCTTATTTTTCTTAGATCAAGTATAATTCAAAGTACTTTTTGAGAATTTTCCAGATTTTTCACAATTAGTTTACTATTTTTAATAATTTAAGTAGAATAAATTAGTTTTTAATTCGTAGAAAATAAATTAAAACTCAAAAAAATATTCCGCTTTTTCCTAAAATTATTTTTTGTCAAATAGAACGTAGGAAAATTGATTTCACACCCGTAGCCCTTAAATTGCAAAAGTTTTACGTTTTTGGCTCGGGTGGTTGCCGGTTTTTAGCGTTTTTGCATTTTAGTACTCTAGGATGTAGTTTAGCGTCGTTTTATTGTTTCTTAGGATTAGTAGTAGTATATTTAGTATTTTCTTTGTTTTACTTGCTTTATTTTTATTCCCGTTTTTCCATTTGTAGAATACATAATCATAATTCCAAATTTGTTGAACCAATTCAAGTCCTAATCACGAAACTCAACGACACGTCAATTTCACACCTCGTTGGGACACGACCCGGGGAAATCACTTTCCGGTATCACTTTTATCACACCCGTGAGGTTCGGCACGTTAACCCTTTTCCTAAAAGGTTGATTTGTCGAGTTTTACGGTTATTTTGATATACGTTGATATTGTGTTTGTTTTCACCACTCACTTCACAACGAATCAAACAACAACTCGAGGTACATGATTGTTTCGAAACTTCCAAATTTCTGAAGTTTTTGGTAGTGTTATACTTAAGTCTTTTTGTATATGCAACTAACAATCACTATTCTGGTTGTAGCATGTTAAAACTGTCGTTTGGTAAATTTGTTGAGATACAATTCGATAAAAGTGGGAGGATATCGGGGGCAACTATTCCAACTAACCTTCTTGATAGATCTCGTGTTTGCCAGATATCAGATCCCGAAAGAAACTATCACTGCTTTTATCTTTTTTGTGCTGCACTACCCGAGGTATTTATTTAACCCTTTACATATTCTATAATCCGTTCAGTTACTATACTCGATACTTACAAGATCATTTTCTCAATTTTCAAGACAGGGCTAAGTTTAAATTGGTAAGTCCACAGTCATACCATTACTTGAATCACTCAAAGTCGTATGAACTTGAGGGTGTAAGCGATGCTCATGAGTATCTTGCTACCAGACAGGTAATGGACATTGTTGGAAATAGTGAAGAAGAACGGTTAATATTTTATATATGTCCTAAATTTTTTGATATTATCGATTAGGTTTCTTACAGTGCGAAAATCTTTCAGGATACAATTTTCAAGGTTGTAGCCGCAATTCTTCATCTTGGTATTATTGAGTTTGCAAAGGGTGGGGAGATAGATTCCTCGGTGCTAAAGATGAGAAATCTAGGTTCCACCTTAATGTGACGATTGAATTGCTTATGTAATTTTGACACTGTTTGTAATAACTTTGATTGCGGCCTCTAAGTTACATCTTTGAATGATGGTTTTGAATATTGATTTGGTGACCACCATGTCTCAACAGTGTGATGCTAAGAGCTTAGAGGATGCACCGATCAAAGCGTGTAATGGTGACACCGGAAGAAGTTATCACAAGATTTCTAGATCCTTAAGCTACACTGGCGTAGGGTGCTTTAGCTAAAAGTCTCTACTCGCTTGTTTGACTAGTAAGAATAAAGGCTGGCGTCATATATAAACAATGTAAAACATGAATCTCTTTACAAATCTTATAAAGATCTAATATCTCACTACTTTGTAGGATTGTGGAGAAGATAAACAATTCAATTGGACGGGATCCGAACTCAAAATCACTAATTGGTGTTCTTGATATATATGGGTTTGAGAGTTTTAAGCATAACGGGTAGTGTATTAGAATTCATTCCACGTTAACGCAATTATGCATGAACTTGAATACTATAATGCTGACAAAACATTTGCTTGGATCAGTTTCGAGCAGTTCTGCATCAACTTAAGTATAACACTACCAAAGAATCCAACATCTGGTATGGGTCCTCAACCAAAGAATCCAACATCAAGTCCAAGTCGTCAACATTATTCATATTACATGTATGCATTTGGAAAACAATATTTAAATATATTGCATGTTTTTCTATTTTTCAAATATATACAAACCCGACCCATTTGACCCATTATAAAACATTTCCTTTTTTTCACCTCTAATCAAATTCTCATAATCAGTTGTGTGCAATAATTGAAAAGGGTTTAACTTGATTTATTTCGACTATAGGAAATGATGACAGAGTATTCTAGAGTTATAGAAGACAGATTGATCATCTCATTTTACTAATGCTACTAGACAAAATTTGTTATTAAGTACATGTAATGCTCGTGTTGGATAATGATTTATGTATAACTAAACTCTGAGATATGCCCTTTACGTTATATACAGAACATACCATTTACGTTATATGTGTTTTTGTATGATTTCCATGATTTCCATGATTTCTGTACATGGAAGTTTTGTATGAGAGTAATTCTTATTTGGGAGTTCTGTATGGAAGTTAGGTTCCGGAAGTTCTGTATTTGCAAAAGTATGTGCACTACTGACACAAACTTGGTGTAGACAAAGATCTAAACCTGTATTGACACATTATGTGTCAGCATAGGTGTGTCACCATAGATCTTTACCATAGGAACTTCTGCTGACACTTATTATATGTGAAGGAGAAGCTAATTTATCTTTGGTGACACTTTTTATACTTTTCTTGACACTTTTTGTCTGTCAGGAAATGCAGTATTTCTTTTAGTGATTGTAGTGGTGCTTTTCTTATGGAGGATTTGCATTGTCTCATTTATGATGAGGCCCGTTTATACCGTAATATGGGTCATTGGTATTGGATTAATGGTATAGAATAGGAAATGTAGTCATTTTTGGGTCAATGCAAGCAGGGGTTTGGATGGTTTGTTTGAGGGATGAGGCCTTCTTTTGTTTGTTGTCTCCTTCTTTTAGTGCGAGGATGTAATCTACACTATAGGTTGGGGATGGCACTCATTAAGAAGGAAATGTAGTCCTCTTCGTGAATTGGTGATGGTATCGTTTGCTTAATTGTCATGCTAGTATTTGTAGTATTTAATTTGCAGTACAATCTTTTGTTTGCTTTCGTGCGTCATTGTCATCAAAATGTTCTATATTTGTTTGTATATATTTTTAGTAGTATAAAGTTTACCATTTCATCAAAAGAAGAAAAACTGAAAAATTACATACAAATAGTAAAACCAACAAAGTGACAAACTGTCATATCTTAACTAACTAGAAAAATACCCGTGAACTTGTATTTAGGTATGACACTTGATGCAACACTTACAATTTTAATTTGTAGTAATTGTGAAGGAAAAAAGTTTACGAGTTATAATGAAAATTAATAAAAGTTTAAAGATTAAACAATATTTAAATTATTAATTTAAAAATAAATATATTGTTATTTTTAATTAAAGGTATTTAAAACTTATTATTAGCGTAATTAAAAAGGCAATTTAGACAAAACATTGTACTCTATTTTTAGGCAATTTTAAGTTTTAATAACGAACATACGTACATTAGTACCCGCTAAACCTATCAAAAGGGAAATATACGTGTATGCATAAACTTTCATAAAGGAAAAACATGGTTATGACTTGCTCAAATTAAAGAAAGTACGATGACCGCTCCATCATTCGTGTAAACGAGTGAAACCCGCGATGCGATGGCAGGATTCGCGAATAGGCGTGAATTTGGGCGATGAATGACCGGAAAATTTGTTTGCTTTATTTTCGCGCTACAAAAGACTTACTTGTAACGACACTTAAACCTTGGGACGACTTTTGCCAAATCACATAGATAGTTATTAATTCTACAGAACTGCTGCAACGACATTTAAGCCTTATGATTATTTTTGCTTAAATTCTATAGATAGCGAATTAACGCAAAGAACTTACTGAGACGACACTTAAACCTCAAAATTTTATTTTGTCATTTACGAAAGTTAGCGATTAATGTTTTGACACGTGGATGTGAAGAACCTTTGTCTTGCCTAAAGCAGTGGGTATGGGCTCGCCACTGGCCGCCGTTTCCAACGTGGCATGCTCGCCACTGGCCGCCGCCCCTCGTCACGACACCATGCACCTTCGCCACTTCCCTTCTCGTCGTTACAACGACATGGTAAACGACAAAGACCATTTCAAAAGTAATAAAACTATTTTATACAAAAAACCCACAACATTCACCTAAAAACCCTCCTCATCTCCTTCACCAAACTTCCGGCGAGTATGAGTCTACCGGAGAAGCATTCCGGTGACCAGAATGTCGCCGTACTCGTCGGAGTAAAACTTGATAATGATGGCAGAGGCTAAGATTTGAAACACAGGATTGCAATTTGGTAATGGAAATGGGTTTTGTAAATCTTGGAAAATTATTGATGGGTTTTTTAGATATGGATAAGTGAATGATTTGAGCAAGATGTGGTGTGGTGTGTTATTTAAACAGTTTTTTTTTTCTTTTTTTTTTTTTTGTTTTGTATAAAATAGTTTTTTTTGTAGTTGTATTTTTATTTAAGTGAATAAAATGAAATTTATTTTGTTTGAAAAATATGAAAAAGAAATAAAATTAATGTGGGTGGGGCCCAAGTGAAGAGAAGTGGGTATGTTGTGATTGAGGGGTATTTTTTAGTTAGCGTGTTGAAGTGATGTGGCGGTGAGGTGGCACACGTGAGGACCAAGTGAAGAGAAGTGGGCAAGTTGCCACACCCCTTGCTCTAATAGTATATATGATAATGTTCTGTCAACACATTACTTGTTTTTCCTAAAAGAAAATGATGTAATTATGACATATAATGATATAAGATGCATATATCTTTGAAAGCCGACACCGCTTCTTGCAAGTTGCAAAGAAATCGGTCCCAATCATTTATCAAGACTATTTAATTAGAATCTAATATATTTTAAAACGTTTGCAAATTCAACTTCATTTCTTCCACAAACTTAAAAGGTAGTAGTTCATTTACTATTGGTAATTATTAATCTGGTTGCTGGCTTGACTATTCCGCCAACTTTGTTCTTGACAGAAATGTTTTTTTTTTTTTTTTAATATTTCTTATTCGCTTTGTGTAAAACAAAAATCATGTTTGAGCCTACATTTTTTTAATATATCATAAGAGTGAATTCAAAAGTCAAGGAAAAACGGCTACGTGCTTGTTTTTGGTACATCCAGTTTATTTATTCTACTCTTATTTCATATCCTATAAAACCGACACATGTAAGGCATGTAAAAGACACCACCTTCACAAATATATTTGGAGCACGCATTGATTTCACAAAAACACGCATCAAACAAACAATGGGATCCATGAATGTCATGCAAAAACCTCATGCAGTGTGCTTACCCTTTCCAGCACAAGGCCACATAAACCCCATGTTAAAACTCGCCAAAATCCTTTATTCAAAAGGTTTCCATATCACTTTTGTCAACACCGAGTTTAACCACCAACGCCTCCTCAAGTCTCAAGGAGCCGAGGCCCTCAATCGCAACCCATCTTTCCAATTTGAAACCATTCCTGATGGCCTTCCGCCATCAGAAAACATAGATGTTACCCAAGACATCCCCTCTTTATGCATGTCAACCTCTCAAACTTGCCTAGAACCTTTTAAGAAGCTTCTCTCGAAACTGAATGATAACACAGTGACTCCTCCTGTGAGTTGTATAATTTCTGATGGAATAATGAGCTTCACACTTGATGCAGCAGATGAGCTGAGCATCCCTAATGTTTTGTTTTGGACAACTAGTGCTTGTGGTTTCTTGGCGTATGCACACTATATCACTCTCAAGCAAAAGGGATTCATTCCACTTAAAGGTACTCTATCATATTGAACGAAAACCGTATTATATTACGCATTACCATCTGTAATGGAGTTGCAAGAAACTGTACGAATATGGCCGAAATTAAAATTTTCCATACATGTAATTTTATGTGAGAACTGGATAATTTGCATGTTTCCATTTCATATTATAAATAAATCTCGATATACTTATACAACCTACAGGATACAACAAGTCAACAAGCACACATGTATTAATATACACAAACCTCATTCCTACAAATCTAAATAAAATTTGGACTCAATTGTTGTATATATATACACGCATTATTTACAGGGTAAAAGTATAAATCTTAACGTCTTTCCCAAAAACTCATTATCTTCTATGTACTTGAATATTGTCATTATCATGATAGTTTCGTTTTATTCGGTTATTTTACATAAGATTTTATCGTTTTTAAATAAATCGTCATTTTTATCCGTTTTCATTTTAATATGTCCGTATAAAAACAGATAAAAACGGATAAAACCGTTTTGACATGGATAATAAAAACGGTTTTAATCCGTTTTTATCTGTTTTTATCCTGACAGATTAAAATAAAAACGGATAAAAATGGACGATTTACGAAAACGGATAAAAACGGACAGAAAATAACCGAATAAAATGAAAACGGTTATGTATAATGATATCGACTGGAAACAACATTAAGTATAATGACAATAAAAAAAGTTGAGAAAGCACAATGAGTTATTTTGATAAAGTACATTAAGCATTTATAGCTTTTACCCTTATTTCTATTAATCGAACATCTACTTATTTTACTCTCTAGTTCTAATTCTTTTCTGCTAAAACATGTAGATTCTGATGACTTAACCAATGGGTACATGGATACAATCCTTGATTGCATACCTAGCATGGATGGTATACGCTTGAAGGACATGCCCACTTTCTTGAGAACCACTGATCCAAACGACATGATGGTTAATTTTGTTTTCCGAGAAACTAGTAGAGCCAAAAAAGCTTCAGCAATCATACTAAATACCTTTGATGACCTAGAGCATGATGTGTTACATGCGCTCTCTCTTATTTACCCTCCTATTTATTCAATTGGACCATTACATACCATCCCATACAATAAGGAGAATAAAGATCTGCAGTTGTTGGGTTCGAGTCTTTGGAAAGAAGAAACGGAGTGCCTCGAATGGCTCGACTCAAAAGAACCCAATTCAGTTGTTTATGTGAATTTTGGAAGCATAACGGTAATGACATCCCAACAGCTAGTGGAGTTTTCATGGGGACTTGCAAACAGTAACCAGACCTTTTTATGGGTTATCCGACCAGACCTTGTTTTAGGAGACTCCGCCGTGCTGCCACCAGAGTTCTTGGAGGCTACGAGCAAAAGGGGGTTGCTTGCAAGTTGGTGCCCTCAACAAAAAGTATTGGACCACCCATCAATCGGAGGGTTCTTGACTCATAGTGGCTGGAATTCGACTCTAGAGAGTATATCTAGTGGAGTTCCAATGATTTGTTGGCCCTTTTTTGCTGAACAACAGACAAATTGTTGGTATAGTTGTAATATATGGGGGGTCGCTATGGAAATAAATAGTAATGTGGACAAAAGAGAGGTTGAAAATCTTGTGAGGATTTTGATGGTTGAGGAAAAAGGTAAAGAGATGAGAAAAACGGCTAAGGTTTGGAAGACAAAGGCTGAATCCATGACATCTATGTTGAACGTAGATAACTTGATCAACCAAGTGCTACTTTAATCCAAAGTTGTTAAAGGCTTTTAAACTTTAGTGGTGCTTTCCCGAATGTTTTTACTTTATTATATTGTATTTTATTGTATGCATTTCCAAATTTGATAATAGTTATATTGGGTTAATCCCAATCGACCCATCACAATACCCAAAATGACCCGGTCAATCAAAAGTCAAACAAGAAAGTAAGACTTTAAAAAGTCAACAGAAGCAGTTATAAAAAACGATTATATGACAGTTATGCTGTAACTGCCATATCCCTGAACCATCACAACGGTTCACTTTGTACCGTTTCAATTAGTATATATATACTATGAACATATTGTATGAATAATGACTGAAATATATAGAAAAGTCTTTTGATTCAATTGTTTTTGTATTACTGGTATATTTTGATTAAAGATCCATAAAAATGGGCCAACAACTAGTATCATAGCCAAAATCATCATATACCATACTCGTATAGTTCCAGAATCAAATCAAAGAAAAATCAATTTCAAATTTTTTCTTTTGCAAATCGACTAAAAACACAAATCCAAGACGTCATTTTTGTGTTTCTCACTGTCATAGCAGGGAACAATCACAATAGTGATTACTCTCATACCCGACATCGAGAATACAATCGCAAAAGAAAAAATTATTGAAACCATTTTCCTTTTTACCCAATCCGATGGGATCAAAAGCGAACAAAATCGTTTCACATTTGATTCAATTAAAAACTAAGCGAGTCATCAATTAGGGCACAATCAAGATTGAATTAGAACAAACACGCATGTTCATAAAAGGAATCAAGCCCGAAGGATCAATTGAACCCCAATTGATTCATTTGCATACTCGATCATCAAATTTCTCACGGTTTAGAAAACCCCCAAATCATTGGAAACCCTAGGTTTCAATTGGAGGATCATTTGTGCTCGTGAAGACACAGCAAACCGGAGAACAAGAAAGATCAACAAGCCAATTACAGGCGGTAAACATCAGATATTGGAGAAGAAGAGGAACGGATCAAATTCCCAGAAGTGAAGAGACGAAATAATTCAGTCTCTCAAAAGAGAGCGTTTTTTTCTGTTTTCTATCTCAGAAAAAGAATAAGAAACTAAATATAAGGAGGCGCTTGTTTTAATTAAGGCTACACACAGGATTTTATTTATTTTAAGGCACCGGATTAGACCATCAACCCCTCCAGGTTCTAAAATTTACAAAACCACTCTATCACTTTTTATTTATAGTATATATTTCATTTTGATATATATTATTTCGGTTTGATAACTTACTTTATTTTTACAAATTTAGTACTTGATCAATTTTTTTTAAAATATAATAACCTAGTGTTTTAACGCTGCTTATTATAATTAAAAATAACATTTAAGGAGGAATTAACCTTACGTTATTCATTTTTAAAATATATAATCTCCGAGGATAGTTTTGGATTTAAAAACCAGTCCTATAAAGTTTTATAGCCTATAAGGAAAAATAAAACATTCTTTTCAACACACCTCGTGTTAGATTTTTGGAGATATTTTTATTGTCAATATATTTAAGATATGACGAAAGGAAGTGGTAATAAGGAACCTAGTACTAATATTACAAATAGTACACCCCAATTTCAATGCTCAATCCTAAAGCCCGCGAATTACTCATTATGGGCAATTCGAATACAAATCATTCTCGAAGCGAATGGTTTATGGGAAACAATTGAGCCGAATGAATCGACTCAACCCGATAAGAAAAAGGATAAAACCGCTATTGCTTTCCTTTATCAAGCCTTACCCGAAGAACAATTACTTCAAATAACAAAGCACAAAACCACGAAGGACATTTGGAATGCTTTGAAAACTAGACACGTTGGCGAAGACAGAGTTAAACAAGCAAGAATACAAACTCTCAAATCCGACTTTGAGATGTTATATATGAAGGAAGACGAAACAATCGACACCTTCACTACAAAACTAACAACACTCGTAAACAAAGCCGCTAGTCTAGGACACACCATAGAAGATGAAACCTTAGTACGGAAACTATTAAATGATGTACCCGATAGGTATCTGCAAATAGTCGCATCTATAGAACAATATTCCGACCTAAGTGAAATGACTATGGAAGAAGCAATTGGGAGACTCAAGACATACGAGGAAAGAATAAAGTTTAAGAAGAATAAGGACAATAACGATCAAGATAAGTTATTGTTTACACATCACAACAATAACATTACTCACGGAAGACACTGTGAAAAATGTGGACATGATTTGTTGCGAGGCCAAGAAAATAATTTCAAGGAAAAATCAAAGAGCAACTCAAATAAATTTACTCGTGATAAGAGTAAGGTGATGTGTTTTAAATGCAAGGAGTATGGACATTTTGCAAACAAATGTCCATCAAGGAAAGAAGAAGAATCTAATCTCATTGAAGAAGACTTAGAACCAACATTGCTTATGGCAACTGTTGAAGAAGAACCAAGAAAATATGATCAGCCCGGAATTAAGGAAGATCACAACAATTAAGGTGGAAATAACCAGAAGAACATGATCAACCTGGACTTAAGGAAGATCACAACAACAAAGGTGGAAATAACCAGAAGAACATGATCAACATGGACTTAAGGAATATCACAACAACAAATGTGGAAATAACGAGAAGAACATGATCAACCTGGACTTAAGGAAGATCACAAAGGTGGAAATAACCATATCAACATGGACATAATGAAGATCACAGAAGAAAAGGTGGAAATAACCGAAGGAAAATTGATCTACCTGGATATAAGGATGATCACAAGAAATTAAAAGCTCGGATGGTGGATTTAACTAGAAGATGAATCAAGAAGGCTTAAAGACCTACGTCGCAGCGATTGTGATTAAGGGGGAGAATATTGGGTTAATCCCAATCGACCCATCACAATACCAAAATGACCAGTCAACCAAAAGTCAAACAAGAAAGTCGGACTTTAAAAAGTCAATGAGCGATTATAAAAAGCGGTTATATGATGATTATATTGTATGCGCCATATCCCTGAACCATCACAACGGTTCACTTTGTACCGTTTCAATTAGTATATATACTATGAACATATTATGTATGAATAATGACTGAAATATATAGAAAAGTCTTTTGATTCAATTGTTTTTGTATTACTGGTATATTTTGATTAAAGATCCATAAAAACGGGCCAACAAGTTATCGACTGAATTGATGCTAAAAAGTTGATCAAAAGAACAACCAATACTTTCATATACTTTTACCAATATATAACGTTTCAGGTAAAATGAATATATACAATGTTGTTTTAAAAAAGTTTGCTTGTGTTAGATTTTTTTAATTTTTTTTAACAGTGGTAACATTACAAGAACTAAAATTATATGTTAAAAAAGAGGTGGAATTTGGGTCACATGACCAATCTGTCCAATTAATGTTTCCTTTCCTACTATTTGAAATCCATACAAACCATAGCTTTTAACATTGGTTCTTAGCATGTCGGATATCGGTTTTGTAGTTTAAAGATGAGAGTATTCCTATGCTTCTATAAGATTCAGATTGATGTATTGATGACAGCCTCTACGGCTCTCTTGATCCTTTGGAATTTTGCGGGCATCTGCAAAACCCATAATTCATCCATTATTGTTATAAACTTGTATTTTCAATATATAGTATACATCGTTTGGAAACATTTAGTTTTTGATAACCTTAGGATGCATTTAGTTTTTAGGAAACATTTCACTAAAAGATGGGGTTTTGGTGTGGTCCTCATAAGATGGTACAGTTTAATAAACTTGAAACCAGCTAGAATCTTGAGTTTCAGGAGGCAGATGTCAAATGTATGCTCTCAAGAAGTGATTTACAATAGTCTCTTCGCTATTTCTCAGTGAGCTAAGTTTTTTTAATCTTGTGTGTATGCACCATGTCTAAAGCCAAAATATCTCATTCTGATGTTACTCTTATTGCGTGTGTCCATATTAGTACAAGGAGCTATTTGTTTGAGACTTAATAGGTTGAATGGAATGAATCTCTTGTTCTGCATACCATTGATATTGTTTGATAGTCATGGATTTCTCCTTTTAGGGTTGATAGGACTACTTTGATCATGCAATAAATCTAAGTGGGTCAACATTATGATTTGCTAACTGATCGGCCACGTTTTGTTTCAATATTTATTAGCAGCTAATCTCACTTCTTTGTTGTTGCTTTGTAACATTTTCTGTTTAACCATTTCGATACTTTGCCTGATGTGTGTAAATGTGTTTAGTGTTGAGTGCCTATATACTCGATTAAATGATGGCGCAGCAATTGTTTGTTTGACTATTTTGGGACAGCCGGACAGGGCACCCGGTTGATACATCAGCTAGTGAAGGTTTGTAACTTTCCTAGACTGTATGCATTATGGTCATAAGGGGTTTTGGAACAATGTGTCTTATGCTATATCTATCCGGACTGTATAAGTTTTATCTATGATACATTAGAGTTCATTGGTAAGTTGGTCAAGCCCAATCTTTGGAAGTAGAATCCTGTTTAACAATAGGACGACTTATGAAGCATGCTTTTAGATCAGGATGAAACATTGAAGTTCTAACTAGTTTTAGCATCATAAGTCTGGTCTAGATGGTGGCAAGAATGTTTTAAACTATTGAACACTGATCACATACTCGAGTTATACAGGTCTCATGGAATTCTTAGCAACCGACAAGGTGATAGGACACTTATGGTAACTAGACAAAGTATACAGGACACATGAATCTGCCATTTTTTTTTGTCTTTCTAACAACTATTTTGGGGGCAATTCGACCTGTTATGGTGCTATTGATTGATTACTTATTAATGGCTTATTTAGTGTACACGCTATTGATGCAATTGTCTAATGGAAAGAGGCAGTTCTTAGGGTTTTTTTGATTCAGAGGTTTATTTTTGATGGTATGGGACATGATCACTTGGAACAGGGATCCTTCCAGTATGGATCGCGGTTGGCTAGGCATATCAAGTTCGGTTTGGTCGGGGGTATGTTCATTTGGGATTGCTTCAGTATTAATGAGCCAAACAGTCTTGCAGGTTTGTCTCATGGAAATACAACAACACAAGCTAATGGTCAACAAGCTCACACAGCTGCTAGCATCTCAGTACAGAGGACAACTCCACACAAGACTTGTATACTACTTCATAACAGTTTAACTAATTGTAATAGAATGTAATGTAGTTTAGGAGTTAGTTAATTTCTATCATTCTTGTATAAATACCACACAATATACTCATTTCATGTAGTTCAATACAATAATATTTCAACTTCCATTTCTCTCCTCAATTAACTAAAGGTATGATGTACCAAGTTATGTTTTTGGGTCAAAGGATCTTTGATCCCGGTATGACATCAAAAAACAGGTAAGTACAAAGAATGCCACATCCCACATTTCAGCTTTTTAAAAGGCACAAACTGTTGAGAAAAGTGACACCGGACTGAAGCAAACCCACAACTTAAATATGAAATATAATAAAAGATGACACACGGATATAACGTGGAAAACCCCAATAGGGTAAAACCACGGGCGAGGAAAGATCGTTTCACTATGTAGAAAACTAGGAGTTCACATTCTCTCTAATTACAAGGATACTCTTGTATTAGGAGATATTACAAACTCTCTATTATTTCTTACAAGTACTACTAGAGAGAAAGGAACAAATAACACTATGTGTTTTTGCTTTGAGATGGGATGATGAATGAACTACCAGGCATTGCCTTTTATAGGCATAATTCCTTGCCAATTGACATCACTCATGACATTATCCTTTCCAAGTTGCATAATCAACTTGTTGTTCCACTTGCTGTAGATACTATGTATCTATACAACAATCTCCCACTTGAAGATTAGATTGAGGCTCAATCAATCTTCACACGTTATCCTTCCTTGCACTTCCATGTTGCTTACGTTTCCGCTAGGCGCATGAGGATCGACACCATATGAACTTGTCACAGTTGATTGCTTTTGTCGGATAATCGCCGCGTTATCATCGGTATGAATTTTACGCATATCCACGGTTCCTTCTTCCACTTTCTCACGAGCAGTGATCTTGAACTCTTATATGCTTTGTCTTTGAATGAAATGTGAATTCCTTGCCGGATACAAGGCGCTCGATTGTCACAAAATAGAGTAATTTTCTCTTGTTCGTGCCGAGCTCTTCAACAACATCTTCAACCATCTTGCTTCTTTGTTGGCTTGAGCGGTGCAACATATTCTCGCTTAGTAGTTGACATATCGACAATGATCGCAGTTTTGAAACCCGACTTCTTGTTCGCCGAAAGTGTAAACACATACCCGGTGGTTGATTTACTTCGTCAAGATCACTGCGTAATCGAATCAACATATCCTTGTGATTATATCCGATTCCCATAACATAATGCAACATCGAGGTTCCTTTAATGTATCTAAGGATCCTCTTCACGACTTCAATGCTCTCTACGAGGTTCCGCCATGTACCGACTCACTACTCCCACTGCATGTGCAATGTCGGTCTTGTACAAATCATCGTGAACATTAAACTTCCCTTTGCCGATGCATACGGTGCCGAGACATCTCCATCCTCTCTTCTTCTTTGCTAGGACTCATCTTGGAGGATAACTTGACGTTAGTAGGAAGCGGGTTGATATTGGCTTACAATCTTGCATATTGAACCTTTGCAAGATTTTCTTCACATAATTTTTACGTGAAAGCCAAACTTTCCTACTAACTCTATCTCGGTGAATTTGCATCCCTAGAATCTTGTTTGCGGGTCCAAGGTCTTTCATCTCGAATTCCCTAGCGAGTTGTGCCTTTAGTTTCTTGATCACGATCTTTGTTGGGGCTGCAACCAACATGTCGTCAACATATAATGACAAGATGACAAAATCATTGTCTCAAACCTCTTGTAATATGCACAAGGGTGCGCATGTAGTCTGTTATATCCAAGGCCAATGATGAAAGAATCAAATCTCTTGTACCAACACATGCTTTGCTTTAAACCGTATGTAGATTTGTTTAACACCAAACCAAGTTCTCTTTTCCTTTTGTTTAAAACCTTACGGTTGGAGCATGTAAATTTCTTCCTCAAGATTTCCATGAAGAAATCGGTTTCACATCTATTGCTCTAGATGTAAATCATATGTACACATTGCGAACTACTCGAGCAGTTGTCATTCGAACCATAGGGAAAATATTTCATTGAAGTCGACTCCTCTTTACGAGCATATCCTTTGACTACCAATCTTGCGATACCTCTCCACTGGTCATCACCGTTCCTCTTGATCTTATACACCCATTTGTTTCCAATAGGTTTTCTACTGTGGTAGTGGCATTAGTTCCCACGTTTTATTCTTATGAAGAGCTTCAATTTCTTCTTGCATTGCTTCCATCGAGCAAGCATCGAATTATTGATTGCTTGAAGGTTAATGGCTCTCCTTCCTCTGTAAGAAGACAAGATGCAACATTGCCTCCATAACATAATCCGAGTGCCACACAGGCGTTTTCTTTCACGATTAAGAGTACAGTCGTTGGAGCTTGAGACTCGGTCGTCTCATTCACCTCGTGTTGTGGTGCGGCCGGAAGAATCATTCGATGAAATTGCCTTTCCATCGTATTGATGTAGTTTTCTTGTAGTGCTATCACGTTCTTCAATCTCTTGACTTTTGTCTTCCATAAAGACAACATCTCTGTGACGACTACTTTGTGGGCGGTGGGGTCCCCTGCGATACCCTTTACTCCGTCGGTGCCCAAGAACAAACATTTTACGGATTTGGATCAAGCTTTGTAGTTTCTTGAGAATTGTACATCACGTACGGGACTTCCAAATATATGAAGGTGCGAATAGTTGGTAGCTTTCCGTCCATCTCCATCGGTGTCTTCAACTCAAGCTGCGGTTGAAGGTGACCGATTTATCACATAACATGCGGTATTGATCGCTTCGCCCGAACGATTTTTCCAAGCTTGCGTTGCCAACATTGCTCTTGCTCTTTCTAACAAGGTTACATTCATCCGCTCTGCCACTCCATTTTGTTGAGGAGTGTATGTTGTCGTGAGCGCCTTTTGATTCCTTCTTGCCTCGCAAAAGTATCAAATTCATCACGGTGTATTCGCCTCCATTATCTGTCCTCAAACACTTGATGTTATTTCCAGAATCAAGCTCAACCCGCGCTTTGTAAACTTTGAAAACTTCAAACACATCAGACTTCTTCTTGATTGGGTACACCCAACATCTCCTGGAATAGTCATCAATGAAGGATACAAAATACTTTGCTCCTCCCAGGGATAGAACCGGTGCCTGCCACACATCAGAGTGAACCAATTCTAGAACATATACACTTCTAGAATTTGATGTCTTGAATTTTAGGCGATGCTGCTTGCTGATAACACAATGCTCACAGAAAGGTAAAGAAACCTTTGTGAGGCCAGGAATTAACTTCCTTTCAACAAGAATCTTCATTCCTTGTTCGACATATGTCGAGCTTACGATGCCATGTTACCGCATCTCTATGACTTGAACTATGTGAAGCAACAGATGCTTCCGCCTCTCCATTACCTCTCCTTTCGGTTGGTATAAGTTTGCGCACCACCTTTTCACCTTTCATAAGTACATGCGCGCTTTTATAACTTTCATGATCTTGTTTTTTATTTCAACCTTACAACCAAGATCATCCAATTGTCCCAAAGACAATAGATTCTTTCTCGAGCCCTCACGTGTCGCACATCCCGAATAGTCGAACCGTACCATCATGCACTTTCACCATGATATTTCCAATTCCAATGATCTTTAATTCATGATCATTGCAAGCAGACTACAGATCCGCCTCCGGAGATAGGTTTATATTGATGAAACCATTCTCTTCTTGCGGTCATATGAAAAGTAGCTCCCGTGTCGAACGACCATATATCGCAAATCTTTTCTTGCCTTCATTTGCAACCGCTTCACAACACAGGCGTTACCATCTTATAAGTGCTTGCGAAATTTCCACGAGGATTAGAGGTATTTAAACCCGAAAATCTTTCTTAAAGTGACCGGCTTGCCACATTTGTAGCATTTAAAACTCTTCTTCCTTCTGTTCTAGATTTACCATGATTGTGACTCCCAGGGGAGCTGGGTTCCATTGACCTCCCTCGTCACCACCAAAGCCTCCACATGTCTTGAGCCAGTGCATCTGTCCTCCCTATTATTACGCTGTTTTCTTCTTCCGGAATAGCGGCATAACATCATCGAAGACTAGATAGTCGGAAAGAACATTCTTGGTTAAGTTGATTATGAGTTGGTCATATGAGTCGGGTAAACTTTGAAGTAGAATTTCAAGACGTTCTTGTGGCTCTATTTTACAACTCAAAGATGTGGTGAGAAAATAAAGTATTGAGTTATTAACGTGCTCGATCAAGTAGATTCCGTCATGCATAAAGCATAAAGTTTCCTCTTAAGAAAAATTTTATTGTGGAGTGATCTTGCCTCGTACAATCGAGCAAGATGATCCCAAATCTCCTTTGCACTTTTCTTCTCCTCATGCTTGACAAAACTCCATCGCCAATCCCGGATGAAGATTTGCAATAGCATTTCGTCCATCTCGTCCCATTCTTGTCATCCGTGACCTCGGTGGCCTTTCGTCAATGGCCGCTAAACATTTATCCTTTCAAGGATAGCCTTCATATTTAATTTCCACAACGAGAAATTATTCCCATTGAATTTTCAATTTCAAATTTAGCCGCCATTGCTACAATCACAATCTACTTTTCGGCAAAACTATTATTTGTTAATAATAATAACGAACACCTTTGAGTGAGTATAATTTTATTTATCTTTTGATGTGGAGGTCCACTAATTAGTGGCAACCACGAGCATACGATAAATAATTATACACACACCCAACCTTAGCTCTTGATACCACTTGTTGAGAAAAGTGACACCGGACTGAAGCAAACCCACAACTTAAATATGAAATATAATAAAAGATGACACGCGGATATAACGTGGAAAACCCCAATAGGGTAAAAACCACGGGCAAGGAAAGATACGTTTCACTATGTAGAAAACTAGGAGTTACACATTCTCTCTAATTACAAGGATACTCTTGTATTAGGAGATATTACAAACTCTCTATTATTTCTTACAAGTACTACTAGAGAGAAAGGAACAAATAACACTATGTGTTTTTGCTTTGAGATGGGATGATGAATGAACTACCAGGCATTGCCTTTTATAGGCATAATTCCTTGCCAATTGACATCACTCATGACATTATCCTTTCCAAGATGCATAATCAACTTGTTGTTCCACTTGCTGTAGATACTATGTATCTATCCAACACAAACTATATCACAAAGGAAATAACCAACAAAACTACATTTGACTCAACAAAAAAGAAGCCCAACACAAGCCATTATACAGGGAGAGAGCCTATAATTCTGATTCTTATGTCTTTGCATAAATCAGCCATCTTCGTAGTAAGTTCCTCAACCTCACTCTCGTCATCTTTATCATCTTCATACTAAGCATCTTGTTTAAGCTTTTCGTAGAAACTTGGTTTGTGAACCAATAATCTTAACTCTTATGCTTCATATGTAAATATAATTAGATGAAGGACCAAACTCGTTAACTAGAAACTTGTTAGATATAACTTTTCACATACACATCAAACCATAACACAAAGTAGCATATAGATGGAATTCTAGAGAGAAAGTTAGAGGTTTAGGGAACTTAGTGAGAGAAAGTGAAAGATATTATTATGAGCTCAACTCTCTACCTGGGAGGTAGAGAGTATTTATAGTCTTACATAAATCGCCACACTTTGGGGGTGGATCGGGCATCGGTGGGTAAAGACCGTCCAGTCCTCCACGGTGTTACTTAACTAAATTACTACTTAACTTAAAGAACTACGACTACGAGCTTTCTAGCGATTACATATACTTGAGGTGACCGACTCTTTAATCTGGGAATTTCTAATTCCTAACAATCTCCCCAAGGAGGTCACCTCAATCATGTACCAAAATTACATTGAATACAAATAGATATTACATTAACAATTGATCTTGCATTCTTGATGTAGTCCTTTGCTCTAAGCTCGTAGTCATTGATTCTTCACATTGCATGTTTGGTTATTCAAGTGGAGGTCTTTCTTGATCCACGTGATGATAAGTTTGAGCCATCTTTGGAGATCATCGACTATCAACAATCTCGACACATCCTTTGTGGTGGTGTGATGTTGTGACTTTGGGACCGACATGCTCACATTACGGATCATGATATCTTCTCATCGAGTAGCGGAAGCTTTAGTTGATTCATGATATTGGCGGCGTAGCGAAGCATGGAGTGAAAATATCGAGTCATTGATGCACTAATCATGATTTCTTTTGAGATGAATGTGTTAAGTGAGCATGCGGCTATGGATTGACCGCTTCATTACGATCATTTGCAAGCGTCGGGCGTACACGCATACAACGATTAGCAACAAATCGCGCGAAAGTGTCTTTGATCACTTCGTTGAATTGAGTACGACCCACGGTTCCCGTTGATCGATACAAATCTTTTGTGATCGGTAGGATTCTAAGAATCTCCTTGACGGGGTTTCGCATTTGTTCTATTTGTTCTCAAACCGGAACATCTCAAAGAAGACAACACGGAGTGAGTGAACGGTAATTTTAAGTCCAGCGATTGATGAAAAGAGATTTGAAAAACAATCGTGTATTGCTCAATAGAAATTGTTTTGCAATACAACGAAGGTTTTATTGAAAATCAATTATCAATCATAAAAATACCTTTTGGTTTGAAAAATGAGTACACGGTCGATGTGCTAAAGAAAAGAGTTTTTAAGCACAAAGACCGGTTTTCAAAGGTATCCGTCAATCCATAACTTTGAACGGGATTGATTCAAGAGATTGAATCGCCCCATTGTTTACATTCGGTTGTCACATGGTTGATCTATAAAATAGATCTCACATGCCACCTACCGAGGAGCTTGTTTGATGTTGGCTCGAAGGCTTTCCATCTTCATTGTGAATATGTAAACACATCACTCGGATGTTACGGCAATACCACAAGGATAATCGTGGGACTCAAGATATAATCTCTCTTTCCACATTGTGTGAAGCAGAGAGTCTTCATTGAAAGTGTCCTAATGAGATTTATTGATGATCTCGTGGCTCTAGACTCAATTTGTGCATATTTGGATCCTATAGCGGAGACTAGGAGAGGGTCTCCTTCTTCAATATCAACCATCTCTAGAGAAAGTCGATAGATAATGTCGGTTCCCGTGAGAATGAAACAAGTCCTTTTAAGAGGAACTTGAGTGGTTTGGAAAGTTGAAGTGCGGTCGTCCTTTGGGTCCATGGCGTCTTGTCTTCAATACCGATGTTACCATCGGTAGCATATGAATTGAACCGGTTTACGCCTAAGGTTGAATAAATGGAGGCTATTTGTTTTCACCTTTTCTCATTCAATTCTTTTAATTCTTCAACCCCTTGATTGCTTACGAGACTTCATAGCTAGAACCTTGTTGGGTTTATTCGATACTAGCTCGGTCTTAGTCGCACTCTTCCCATATCTCATTTTCTCCTTTTATCATCATACCTAAGGACTTCTACACTAACTAGTGGATTGTCCCTGGTAGATCCCTCCGATTACGGCGGATCATGGGAACCAATACCTAACCTTATCATCCTTATATCACCGTACATAAAGTAAAGTTGGTCGGTCAATTTGGTATTGTTCATACGCCATTGGATCAATTGAAAACCATTTGAAAATCAATTCGGATACTTGTGATATATTATCAAAGCATTTTGTACTGAATTGTTTTGATATTTTAAACGAGAACTCCCCTCAACATGTGCATCAAGTATTTGAAAATGTTTTGCACGGAGGCAAGAGAAAGAATTAACTTCTTTTGATTACCATTTTCTAAAGATATCAACATCACTTCCTCAACGGATCAAGTGGGTATAGCATTTCGGGAAGGATGAGGTTTCCATGAATTTGCTCCCCTCAATATGTGCCTCGAGGTTTGAAAAGAGTTTTGCACATACTAGAGGAACTGCACGATAGGATGAATGATCACGTTTCAAATCAAAGGTTTAAGATAGATGCTCCCCTCGACATGTGCATTGAAAAATTGAAATCGTTTGTCACATGTGGGAAGGGATACATGTACATTCTTTTATAACCATTTACCGATTATCGGTTTAAATCCAATTTAAATCACACATTCTCCCCGATCACAATTATCAAATCATTTGAGATTTGTGATCTCGTATAATTAAATTGATTTTGAAAGCTTTAAGGAGAATTGTGACTTGATTGTGAAAGTGTTTTAAGCGATAAGGATCGGATTTTAAGACTTTAAACTCCATTTATAAAACATGCATGTATATCTTTTGAAAACAATTTAATGCCAAATAACTTTTTAATTTAATTGAAATCATTCTCCCCTCAATCAATAGCGTAGGTTGTTGATTGAGAGATAAATTTTGACAAATAAGTCGATGATTATCAAAAATAGAGATCGAGTTATTTTTCAAAGCATTTGGTTTTAATGAGATAAATGTTTATAGAATCGAGCATAGAATTTGAAAACATGGTAAAACATGGCTCTGTTCTTTCTTTAAAACCGGGTTATTGCACGAAAATGACAATAAACCATTTCTCTTTCTCCCAAAAAATTTTTGATTTTTGATTTTTGATTTTTTTTTTTTTTTTTTTTTTTTTTTTTTAAAAAATTGAACAACATCTAAAGTCCGTGTCATTCTTTGAATGATGACACAAAAACCGTAGATATTATCGAGCCGAGAAAAACATGACAAAATGACAATATTTTTGAGATTTTTCAAATTTTTGGATTTTGAAAGTTTTATATTTTTATTGGATTTTGAAGGTTTTATAATTTTGTATTTTGTTTTTGAATAAATATTTACAAGAGATAGATGAAGAAAGACCTTTACTCCTCGTCTTCCTCACGAAGGCGTTTGAGAGTTTCGGTTGAAGGCTTTTCAAACCAAGGCGTGGAAGAATAAACTCAGCGTTCTCTTGGAAGAGCTTTGGTGAAGATGTCCGCTAGCGATATTCGGACCTCACAAAATATAGTTCCACCACACCTTTTTCCACTTGTTCACGATGAAATGATGTCGAATGTCGATATGCTTTGCTCTTGAGTGTTGAGCGTTGTTGCATGAGAGAGCAATAGCACTTTATTATCACGATGCGAGAGGATTTTGTTGAATTCAAAGCCATAGTCGGATAATTGAGATCTCATCCATAAGATTTGAGCACAACAAGATGACATGGCTATGTATTCGACCTCTGTAGAGGAAATAGAAGTACTCATTTGCTTCTTTGAAGACCGACTCACAAGCTTATCACCCAGCGAGCACCTCGGCGTGCTTGACGTGTATCTTGACAACTGCATGATCGGCATACGCATAGGCCGTTAGTGACATACCGGTGTCCTTGGTACCATAGTCCCATATTGATGGTTCCTTGGAATACCGAAAGACCCGTTTAAGCGCTTCAAGGTGCTTTTTAGTAGGCAGCACGGTATCTAGCACACATGCACTGAGAGAACAAGATGTACGGTCTACTAGCGTTGAGATACATCGGGGATCAATCATACTCCGATATTTCGTTTGGTCAATCATGATCCACGAGAGGTCCTCATCTAGTTTGGTTCGGTCAATCATGGGGGTGTCAGCGAGGTCACTTGAATCAAATCAAATTTCTTTAAAATCTCATTGCATATTTAGATTGATTTATGAAAATGCCTCGGGACTTTGTGAAATTTGTAATCCCAGAAAAATGACATTTGTCCCATCATTGACATTTGAAACTTTGAACTCATTTCATTTGAAAAGCGATCACATTCCATTGGGTCGATCGAGGCAAAAATAATATCATCAACATAAATTTGAACATGAATCAAATGTTTGCACGACTTCACGGTGAACAATGTAGGATCAGCTGCTCCTTTGATGAATCCGGTTGATAGAAGAAACTTTGATGATGTATCATACCATGCCCTTGGAGCTTGCTTTAAACCGTAAAGAGCCTTCTTCAAGCGATAAGCGTGAGTAGGATGCTCTTGATTCACAAATCCTTGGGTTGGGCGGCGTGAGCGACTTCTTTAAGATCTCCGTTTAGAAATGCCGTCTTTACATCCATCGATAAACTACCATGTTCTTACTAGCGGCATTAGCGGAAAGATTACGATTGCCTCGATTCGAACAAGCTGGAGCAAAAGATTCTTCAAAGTCTATACCCTCCTCTTGGCGATATCCTTTAGCAACTAATCGAGCCTTGTTCTTCAACACATCACCATGCTCATCAAGTTTTACTTTGAAGATCCATTTTAGAGCTATAATCATATACGATCTGGGGCGGTACTAACTCCCATACATCAAGGCGATCAAACTCATGAATTTCATCTTGCATGGCATTGAACCACTATCTTCATTCATGGCGGTTTAACATCTTTTGGTTCGATCTTAGATAGTGCGGAGTTGAAGAAGCACCATAAGGCATCGGTTGCGAGTTGTTTCGGGTTGATCTGGGGACGAGAGGATTTCCAATGATGTTGTCTAATGGATGATCGTGAGTCCATTTTACGAGGTGTTCATGTGGCATTTGTTGAGGGGCGGGGTAGCGAGTCGATGTCTCGAAGAAGATGGTTACGATGATGATTCGGGGGTAGCAAATATGTTTTCAAATGGAGCATCTTGAGGAGTAGCAAAGGATTAACTTCATCATTGATGCGAAACATTTCCATGATGTACATTTGAAGAATGATGATTTGTTGATGAGGCGAAGGATCGTGACGGTGCTTCTTGACTTAATGATATTGAGATTGAAGGATTGACTTCATTCACGGAATATGAGCGACCTCATTGTAGGGATTGTCACCTCATTAGTACTTGGCTCATAATGTTCATCAAACATGGGATCAAACAATTTCTTTAAATCATCTTGGATGGAGGTACATATGGAGTTTCTTGAGAAGAGTTTGGTATAAGGGATGAACTAATGGGATTTGTCTTGAAGTGCGGGTCTGAATTGGGTGTCCGGAGCCATAGGACCCACTGCGATAGAAATTCTCTCGACTATCTTTATCAACCCATATGTAGACAATTTGAAGTGACCAGCGATAAAGAAAACTGATATACCAAACTTGGCGAAGAAGAATTCCATGCATTTGCATCTTAAGCTCGCCATTGTGAATTTTAACTTCAATCTCAAATAAGTGATAATTGATTAACTCAAGTAATCGACTTGTGTCAAATGCCCAACACGTGAATAAGCGTACAACCGGATGTCGTCGATCCTTTGAATGAACCGGAACAAATGATTTCTCGACATTAATGCATTCTTCCTAAAGGTATACATGTAGAGGCGATCGGAAAGTTCACCACAAATGTCTTGACGGATGAGGAAGTCATTTTCCTTAATGTTCATGTGGTTGATTCTGAGTGCACATTTGGAGAAGAACAATGAAACAATGATCCGTGAAGATTTGGCAAAGGAGTACCAAAGCGGATCACTATTCATGAGTGCAAGCTGCAATGATAGTCATTAACAACGCCTTGTGAAATGGCGGAGATAAGGTTTCTTGAGACTTCCAAAAGTACTTCTTAGATGGTGAACCAGTTGAATCAATAGAAACCGGAGCATGAGCTTGATTTGGATGATCAACATTCGTCGAAGGTTGAAAGTACTCATCAAACATATCTTTGAAAACAATGAATCCCAAACATTGATTCCCAATTATCCTTAGTAAGTGAAGCATTAGGCGTTGGAGGAGAGTCATCAAAATCAAAACAATGAATCCGGTTATCCTTAGTATATTCACTCTTCATCAAAAGAATATACACTCATCATCATCAAAAATTAAGTCGTATAACCATTATTCAAACATCCATCATCATGTAGTATATTCACTCTTCTCCCCTCAAAATTGCATCCGAAGTTGCCATTTTGATTTAACAAAGAATAAGAGTATACACCAATGAGCGTAGATCCACTTGATGAATGAATGGCGTGGAAAAACATGAAGCTTGTTGATGAAGAATGTAGATGAGTATAGCCATTCATGAGAGAATTTCTCTTTATTTGAAGATAAAGCGCGCGAAAAGCGTACACTTTTCTTTTCTTTGAAGAGCGGGGCTGAAGTGTTGTCTGCAGACACCATAATGATTAATCACGAGGCTGGCGGTTTGAGCAGGCGTCATTGTTAAGAGCCCTGTCATATGTTTAGAGCCGCCCGAATCCAAATACCAAGGGCGATTTATACGACTGCTTTGGACAACAGACGAAGGCAGAGGGTGGAAACATTGGATCCCAGCGTCTTGATGGGTTCCTTTTGGTTAGCACTAAGCAGTCTTTGAATCGTGAAACCCTAGATGCAATGGCATTATCCTAGGAGTGAACTAGTAGAAGCATCGGACTTAGTCAAATGACATTTTGTGCTTAATGGGATTATTCTACGGTTGGCTTCCAAACCTTAATGAGCACTATTCTAGGCATAGTGGATCTAGCTAAGGGTAAGGTTTGCCATTCGTTAATATTCGACTGTGTGGGCTTCCTTTGAAATCCTACATTTGTAAACACATTCCTGTGGGTTTCAAGATTTATGTCTGTTTAGCTCTCCAAACTTTCTTAAGCGGGTTATGAATCTTAGACCTCGAAATAACACATCACATTTATCATGATTACGGAAAATAAACATTTTTACATGTTTTGCGAGACGACATGAGGCCTCGAATTAATTTGATAAGCTTAGAGCTAATACTAGAACTAACACGATTCTTTTGTTCAAATCAAACTTCTTGTCCCTATGGTGTTCTTTCACTTCCTTATCATGAACACTTTTAGTTTGCGTAATCCTATCCTTCTTTGCATTGCTTCTAGGTTTTGACCGCTAACTTTAGTGTCAATCTTAACATCTGTAGAAATAATGATGGGAACATTACATGGCTTCACTACTTTACGCATTTACGGTCTAGAAGTCTTTGGGATCGAAGTTCTAGGAGGCACATCAAGGTTGCTTGCTTGAATTTTGACATGGAACAAGGCATATCAAGGGTCACATGCTTGGCTTTAGGCATAGAACAAGGCACAACTATTCTATCTAGCCTATTGCTAGATTTCGGACTTGTGACAATTACATACTCTAAGAGTTCACGAGATCGTTTGGCATCCATGCGAGGCATAGGCTATAGTACTATCAAAGGTTTTCTAATCTTTCATCTTCAACAATCTCACGGAGACCCTTCAAACTTTCCTTAAGGTATGAGAGATATGCTTTATGTGCAAGTTCATTATTCCTAATGGGCGGAGGAATATATAACATATCGATAGCATATTTATCAATCGAAACCTTAGGAGCAGTATTTGCAATTGGGGATTGGCAACTTTCCTTTCACCTCACGCTTGATTCTCAATATCGTTAAGTAAAAAGTTATCTTTTCAATTTGTTTATCATGATTAACTTTAAATGAATCACATAACTCTTTGTTTTGATCATTAACCTTTGAAATTTCGACTTTAAAACAATCATTTTCCTTTTGCAAGTTATCAATTATGTTTTGAAGTTGGAAATTCGAGAATCTAAAGGTGGAGGCATATGGGAACCGATCATCCTTCTTTTCACCTTTCGGTTGTGAAATTTGGGCTTTCAATCTTTTGATCGTGTTATAATGAGCTCGAATTTGTTCATCACGTTTGCTAATTTCAAAAGCGCATCAAACTCGGGAGCATCGGAGGATGTCTTGATATTTGAGGTTTTAACATTTTCTTTGAGATGTTGATGTTTTAATTGCAAAGCAAGATGTTCAACTTCTAATTTAGAATAATGTTTGACCAAGTTATCATGATCATCTGTTCTATTTTCTCATGCAATTTTGAATTTGTTGTTTCAAGCTCAATGACACGATCATGGGAGACTTTCGAGCAACAGATAATTCATGAAATTGAGAAGCATTAATGGAACAATTTGTAGCGATGAAAAACACATCTTGAGCAATACATTGAAATCGATTCTCATTCGGTGTATGCAAGTTCTTCCTCTCAATCTCATTATATTTTAATTCTCTCTCATAATCACTAACCTCAACAATCATTGCATCAAATACCTTTTCCATTTCTTTAATATCGAATCGTCCCCTTTTAAGACTCTCAAATTGATCTTTTAGTTGTTTAAAGAAAGGCATGACCTCGGTTAAATAGCATTCTTTAGTTTGCTCAAAACCCTTTCCCTTGATTATACGGTGGGTGTGATCCTTTTCTTACAAGTTTTCTCAAAATCAACAAATAGTTGAAAGATAACATATTCAGCGATTAAGGTCTTGCTTTTAGTGGCAAGAGATCTAGGAACTAAGTGCATTGGTGTATTAGGAGGATACACAGTTGATTTAAGCGATTTCCTACAAGGGGTTCTTTTCAACAAGATTTTCGACTTTTGCATTTCCATATCCTTTTCGAACACTTGTTCGGGGGTTAATAAGTCGAGGCTTAAACTTGTTCAAGGAGATCCAATTTTCTTTAGTGTAATTATGGGGTTTGATCGTTATGTTATTCTTTTTACACTCGGGATCTTTAACTTCTTATTCATTTTCTCCTAGTGACTTCATCAGTTTCTTATCTTCCTCGGTGCACTCAGCGCAACTAGGTTTACGCCTAGGCTTAAGGTTTCATTACCATCATAAAGCACCTTATGAGCATTTCTAGCCTTTTAATTACCTCTGGATTTGGTTCCTCAACAAGGGAATGCTATGCTTATCGCTTAAGACTCGATGCTTAGTGATCATGTGAGCGGTTTGAATGGTATTCCTTATGCGTACAACTTATTTTCAAGCTTGTTTTCAAAGTTTTAGATTGGAAAAATCATTCAAAGTTTTGATTCCTTAGCCTTGAATTCTTGCTTAAGCATTTTAACATTTTCTTGAAGTTCGTGTTTTTGCTTAGCGGTTTTGGAAAGCTTTTCTTGTAAGGAGTTTAACTCTTGTTTTAATACTTCTTCTCTAAAATTACTTTTCTAATAATTATGCGCATTTGGATATCCATCTCACCTTTCACGAGTGGTAAGTTCAAACTTAGCACGTTGTTCGTATATGCAACTTGATCCTTATAGGTATTGAGTTCGGTGGTCAAGGAATCATCGAGGCACAAATGTAGTGTACTCATGCAATCCATAATCATCATTTTGAGAAGAAGATGCATACCTAGGTGCTGCGAAACTTTCATGCAAGTTTCCTCTGCATTAACGTGCGAGGTTGTGGCGGTGCATCTCTATCTTGGGTACATCCGAAGCTTCCATGTAGCGTTCCTTTGCATTAGCTTGCGGGTTGTGTGGTGCACTCTCTCTCTTGTGGACATGAGCATGAAGATTCTATTTTAGCATTGTCCGACTCATCATTATTTGTTTTCTCTAACATTACGCATTCGGCACCACCGATTCTTCACGGATACATTACCCGACTTATCACAACAATCTTTCATTGCACGACACTCATTCACGTCTTCATTCTTTTGTGCAGATTCTTCAATGAACTTTTCATATTATCCATGAGTTGGATAAATGTCTCAATGAATTCACAATTTCCATTCCGGTATGTTTTTGAAGGAAATTCGGTCAAGTGTTGATTATGTCTATTTGAATATTCCCCAGCGATGAATGGTGAAATTGTTTGTAGATTACTTGAAGAGCTGCTTTGGAACCATCTTTTGAACTTCTTCATTGGTAAGTTGCGACTTTAAATGCTCTAAGTTCAACGACAAGCTTCTTGTCAATGTAGGTAAGTCTGGCGGAAAAGAGCACTACATGTTCGATCTGACTATGGATAACAATTGTATGAGGTGCGGATGAAGTAGTTGATAGGGCTCAATCTTGCATTCCATTTGCATGGCATTTAGCTTGGTGGTGCAATTCATTCTCATTGTACTCGAACATGAAGATCTCACATCCTCGTTGTTTAATTCAAACATCTTTAATCGTTCGATGTAGCATCCATTATCATTATTATCCTGACATCATACAATTTAAGCATACGAAATCTTTGGGTCGATAGAGTAAGACATGATGTGGTAGAATGCAGGATTTTACAAGTCTATGATTTAAGCAGAAATAGAATCTTTCGCGGGATTTTACTAAAATCAAGACTAAACCGTTAAGCAATGACCAATGGAATGTGTTAAGATGACTAATGGATCGACACAATGATAGACAATTGTGTGTTAGGACTTATGATTGTTTGTGGGATTAGCGAGATGTTGTTTGGTTGTGATTCGGATTGGTTTATGCCCGTTTTCACGAGAAATTTAGGTCTAAAAACTTAAAACCTCAATAACTTCATTCGGGGCGATTTAGACCTCGAAGATTGACCGAATGAACTTTAGTTTATTCGGTGCCATTCTCCTCGTTCTCACGGTCGTTTTGATGGGTAGAAACGCTGAAAGCGGAGATTCTGGTTCAAAAGTTATGGCCGTTTGAAGTTTTGTGGGAAAAATCAACCAAGTCGCTCTGATTCTTGAACCAAGTCGCTAACAACTAATTAGCTACACCACTAAGTCGCTAGAGTCCCAAGTCGCTAACACAAAAGCAAGTCGCTAAGTAGTAACTCGCTACCCTCAAGTCGCTAGCAAAATTTTGGCGATGATTCGCTACCAGTCGCTAGAAATACAAGTCGCTAAAGAGCAACTCGCTCTGGACCAAGTCGCTACCACCAAGTCGCTACTCGTGGTGGAGGTCCACTACTTGTGCTTTAACTCGCTAGATCTAACTCGCTAGGTTTAAAGCGTAACTCGCTACAATTTTGTGAAGCAAGTCGCTATGAAGAAACTTATCCGTGAACTAAGTCGCTAGCATGAAAAACCATATAAACATCACTTTTCAATCCAAAACAACCCAACCAAGATGATTCAAGCTTACCAAATGAAAACCTAAACACTTTTGATGATTCTAAACATAAAAGTACCAACAAAATTCAAACTTTAACACAAGAAATCAACCAAATGATGCAAAAACCACTAAACTTTTCAAACTCAAAACCACCTAAAACCACTATAAATCCAAAGATGTGCAAGATATGATCTAACCATGGCTCTTGATACCAATTGTTAGATATTAACTTTTCACATACACATCAAACCATAACACAAAGTAGCATATAGATGGAATTCTAGAGAGAAAGTTAGAGGTTTAGGGAACTTAGTGAGAGAAAGTGAAAGATATTATTATGAGCTCCAACTCTCTACCTTGGAAGGTAGAGTATTTATAGTCTTACATAAATCGCCACACTTTGGGTGTGGATCGGGCATACGGTGGGTAAAGACCGTCCGTCCTCCACGGTGTTACTTAACTAAATTACTACTTAACTTAAAGAACTACGACTACGAGCTTTCTAACGATTACATATACTTGAGGTGACCGACTCTTTAATCAGGAATTTCTAATTCCTAACATAGAATATTTATTTCATACTATTAGGAAATCCGAGAACTATTTATTGATCCGTATTACTAGGATTCCGGAAGATTAGATATTCCCATATTTTATAGAAAGACCACACTAGGAAGGATAAATCCCATTAAATTAGAAAGTGAAGATACTAAGCACTTTCAAGATGTTTGTCGACGATGTAGCAAGCACATCAACTACAACAAAACCCGTAACACCTATTGCACAATATCAATGCCTTAAGTTGAAAACCACAAACTACAGGTTTGGGCTATACAAATTAAGGTTATACTAGAAGCACATGGCATATGGGAAGCAATAGAACCAAAGATAGATCATGAGTTGATGATAAGAAGGATAAAGCAACAGCGCCTTCCTATATCAGCGTTGACGGACGATGTGATCTTACAAGTGGCGGGTTGTAAGGCGGCTAAGGAATTGTGGGATTCGCTAAAGAAAGACACGTTGGAGAAGATAGAGTCGCGAAAGCACGATTACAATCATTGATGATTAGGTTTAACTCACCCGGATGAAGGAAGATGAGGCGGTGGATGCATTTCTTGCTAAACTAAGCGGCTATGCCACGAAGCAAAAGAATTAGGAAAACCTTGGATAAATCACTTTTGGTTCAAAACTATTAGACTCCACGAGATAGGTTCATTCGGATAGTAGCATCCATAGAACAAACAAGTGATCTCGCGACATCACTTTAGATGAGATCATTGGAAGACTCAAGGCATTTGAGGAAAGGATAAAACTCTGGAAAGGAGGACAAGTAGAAAGCTATGAAAACCTATTATTCGCACATGGCGAACACTCAGGAAATAGGAAACGTTTTTACAAACGTGGAGGGAAATCAAATTTCTCACGAGTGAACTGGCAGAATAAAAATAGAAACAACTCACAAGGAGGGAACTCTAGTTATAAAGAGAGTTCGGATAAGAATAAAAGTGAGTGGGATGTAAGTAAGGTAAAATGCTACAGGTTTCATAAAATCGGACATCTTAAAAGGAATTTTAGAGGAACACCAGCAACTCAGGAACAATCAAACCTTATCTTAGAAGACGTTGAACCGTCACTATTAATGACTATGCACGAAACTAAACACGAGGAAGTGTTGTTGAATGAAGAACAAATTCAACCAGGGAAATATGCTACAGCGGATGCAAGCATATGGTATTTAGATAATGGTGCAAGTAACCATATGGCGGGAATAAAGAGTCATTTAGGGATATTGATGAAAGCGTGGCTGGGCGAGTACATTTTGGAGATGGATCATATGTACAGATAATGGGTAGAGGGTCTATACTATTAGGTTGTAAGAACCAAGAACAGAAGGTAGTATCGGAAGTATACTACATACCAAACCTCAAGAGTAACATACTTAGTCTAGGACAACTTACGGAAATAGGTTGTAAGGTCATTATGGACGGAAACAAGTTGACTTTGTATGATAAGAACAAGAAGTTGTTGATGAAAGTTGAAAGATCTAAGAATCGACTCTACAAGATTCAATTACAGATAGAAGCACCTATATGTCTCTTAGCAAATATAGATAACCAAGCATGGTTATGGCATGCTAGATTAGGTCATCGAACTTTGGCGATATCAACAAGATGACTAGGAAAGGTCTAGTAGAAGAATTCCAAGGATAAATCATGCCGGGCGATTTGTGGCGCATGTTTATTAGGAAAACACGGTAGAACACCATTTCCAAACCAAGCTAAATTCGGATCAAAGAACCCGTTGGACTTAGTATATGGAGACCTCTGCGGTCCTATAAGTCGACCACACACTCGTGCAAGAAACTCATTTTCTTGTTAGTGGACGATTAGTCTGCGTTTATGTGGGCCTACTTTACGACATTGAAAGATGAGGCATTTAGTACATTCAAGGAATTTAGGCGGAAGATAGAAATGGAGATGAGATTGAAAATAAGGATCTTTGAGAATGGATAGAGGTGGTGAATTCATCAAATGAATTCACAAAGTGCTGTAAGGAAAATGGAATAACACGACAGTTGTGACACCGTACTCCCACAATGAGAATGGAGTAGTGGAGAGAAGGAATAGGGCAGTGTTATCAACTACAAGGAGTATGATGAAAGCTATGAAGTTACCACTTAACTTTTTGGTGAGCGATTAAACATTCAATTTACATACTCGATAGGGTACCTACGAGGGCCTGACGGATAAAACTCCATATGAGGCACTCTACAACAGAAAACCGAATCTGGAAAACCTAAGAATATTCGGATGCACAACTTATGCAAAGATAACGATACCTCACTTAAAGAAACTGGATGACAAAAGCATACCAATGATTTACTTAGGAGTAGAGGAAGGATCAAAAGCATGTAGGTCATATGATCCAAAAGCCAAGAAGAAACATGTTAGTAAGGACGTAAAGTTTATGGAAAAAAAACCGTGGGATTGGAACAAAGATGAAGAGGATACAGTACCTGAGCACATTTGGACTAGTTTTATGGTGAAGGAGTTGACAATGAAAACCTTACACGGTCAACACTAAAACGATGACAACACGTATCATGAACAAGATCGATTTCGATACGGTTTCACCAATCACACCACCGACATACAATTCGACCCACACGGAAGAGGAAGAAGAGGCTACTACTAGTTCCATAGAGAACTCGAGGTAGATTTGATGATACACCGTGCGTGAATATAGAGATATGGCGGAAATATACAAGTATGCACGAAGGTTGAACCACCAAGTTTATTATTCTGGAAGAAGAACCCGTAACTATAAGGAAGCATCAACATATGAGAAATGGATTGAGGCCATGGAGATTGAATTGGATTGAATCAACAAGAATAGGGATGGCACGGGTCGGGTTCGGGCGGGTTTTAGTGAACCCGTGCCGTCCGTTATAATATCAAACCCGAACCCGCCCAATATCCGATGGGTACACGAATATTATTATCCATCGGGTTATCGGTTTTCCCAGCGGTGTCGGTTATCCCAATTAAAATCATCGTTGTACAACTCAACCTAAAAAAAAACCAAAACACCCTAATATATTCAAAGTTTTTAGAAGTTAAAGAAAACGACTTCAATATTCGTAATGTTTGAAGATTAAAGAGTTCATGTGTCATGTGTGTGAGAATTAAAGCGTCAAGCGTAAGTGTTAATTTAATAGTTTGTAATTACCAAGATATATGCTATTAAGGAGTAGAGTAGAAAAAAATTGTACAATGTTAAGAGCTCAAAACTTATTAGGACCTTATATAAATTAGCAAAAAAAAACGGGTACAAATTCGGGTATCACAGATGCGGATGCAGTGCGGAGTAAGCAGGCGGGTATTACTAGAACTTGTGCCGAACCCCACGAAAAGAAAATAATATATCTACCGAACCCGTATCAAACCATGAACCCGCCCTCGAACCCGACCCAGTGGTTCGGGTTTGAGTTCCCATCGATTTGGTGCTTTGCCATCCTAAACAAGAATAATACATGGACTCTTACTACATTGCGGAAAATCGGTGGCAATAGGACTCAAATGGGTTTACAAGACCAAGAGGGATGCAAAGGAAATATCATAAAATACAAAGCACGGTTAGTAGCAAAGGTTATGTACAAGAACAAGGAATAGACTTGATGAAGTATTTGCACCTGGTTGCTCGGATAGAGATAGTTCGGTTGATATTAGCATTAGCGACATATCATGGATGGCAAGTACATCACTTAGATGTAAAATCGGCATTTTACATGGAGATTTGAAGGAAGAAGTCTCGTTACACAACTGAAGGATTTATTCAACAAGGAAACTCGGGAAAAGTCTATAAACACTAAAGCTTTATATGGCTTAAGACAAGCAAAGAGCTTGGAATGTGAAGCGTGATCAAACATTAAAGTCCTTAGACTTTAAAGTGTAATCTCGAACAAGCGGTTTATCGAAGAGAACAAGAATTCTACACTTATAGTTGGAGTCTCGTAGATGATTTGATAATCGCAGGCACTCCAAGGAAGGAAATAGAAGAATTCAAATCCCGGATGAAGGATAAATTTGAAATGAGCGACTTAGGATTGTTAGCTTATTATCTTGGGATAGAAGTTACACAGACGGAGGAGAGATTACAATCAGTGAGCAGGTTATATTAACAAAATCTTGAAGGAAACAAGTATGGCAGATAGCAATGATACGAAGATACCTATGGATACTGGTACTAAGTTGGTCAAGGCGGAAGATGGAAACTCGGTTAGCCGCAACTTATTACGAAGCTTAATCGGAAGTCTCGGATACTTCACGTATACAAGACCGGATCTTAGTTACTCGATCGGACTACTCGTGATTCATGCAAGACCGAAGGATCATCACTGAAAGCGGTAAAGCAAGTAATCCGATATATCAAAGGAACAAAGGAGCATGGCATAATATACAAGCAAGAAGGCGGTGCAAGATTACTGAGTTTCTGACAGTATATATACTTTGTATACTTATTAGTAAAACTATATTAACAATTTTTAGAAACTTACGTTTGGTATTAATACAATTATATTGAACTACTTTAAGTAAGCAATACTTAAAAACGACGAACTAAAACATTTCCCTCCTTATCTAGGTCGCGTGTCGGTGCCGCATCACAACATTCACTAGATCCCACATTTGGGTTGCACATTGCTAAGGTGAGTCTCATAGCCCCTCTTTTACTTGATAAACTGTTTTATACATCTTGGGGTGAGAAATATGCAAAACCTTTTATGGACCTAAACTATTACATGATTACTATTACGTGGTTTAGCCTAAGCCCTTATGTCCCTAGAGAATGCCCTTTTTCATGAACCGTCAATTCCCATTGGGAAGCGCGAATGTTATAAATAGATCTATTGAGGGTGACTCCTCCGTTCGGTTGGCCATGCTTAGGCCAGGCGAAGCGTATACCATGTCGAACCGAGTGTTGAGGACAAAACACTCGCTATGGCCCTATAATGTATGACATCTTTTAGCATCTGAAGCGTAAGTAGTATCGGTTGCATGAACTTAGAGCTAACGTAATAGGCATTCATCCATATATCATTGTATTCGTTGTAATGATTATATGACTTTGCTTATGGTCCAAACTTACTATTTTAACTTAAACCTATGAACTCACCAGCTTTTAGCTGACCTTTTAGCATATTTTCTCAGGTGCTTAGTTGTGAACATGGATGCAAGGCAAGAGGCGGATAAATGGTCGTAGTAATTTCTAAAGAAGTGTTTTTACACAAAAATGATGTTTATATATTGGGACCACTAAAATTATGGGATGTGCCCATTTATCTAAACAATGTTGCAAGAAAATGTTTTAAAATATTTTATGAAATTAAACGGAGTATGTATTCCATTCTTTATTGCTTGTGTTGTGATTCACCAATTCCGTAACGCACCCAAATAACACGTATGCTTCCGCTAAACCAAATTTGGGGGTGTTACATCAAGCCTTATGGTTAAAGCGATTGCTTAGTGAACTAACTGGATGGGAAGAGAAAAGAATAACGCTGAAGGTCGACAACGTTTCAGCAATAGCACTCGTCAGGATACGCTCATTTAAAAAAAAGATGAGGCTAAATGTGCCCAAATCTTTTACAAAATAGCCAAAATTAGCCAATTTTATTTTATTTTGGGCTAATCATATTCACGCTAATTTTGGTCACCATTAATCCCATCCTTGTTAGTTTTTCTGCGACAAGTAGCGTGTGTTGTTAGTTTTATCCATAGCGATATAATATTTACTTTCATTTTCATTAAATGATTTTATATGTTGTTTGATAGATGTTAAGAATTTTGTCTAGACTTTAATTATCGTATAGTACAACCGTTTGCAATTGCATTTTCATCGGTTCACGTTCTATTTTAAAGCTACACAAAACACTCACCGAGAATATCACAAATCATTAATTATCGGCGCTAGAAGCATTTTGCCATAGCGCATGGTCTTCGACTAGTATAATCTATACTATATAAAATGTAAAAATGGTCAAAGGGGAATTGTGGAAACTTGAAAGTTGAAAAAAAAAGTCAAAGTGAAAGTTTGAAAAATGCTAATGGGGGAAAGTTGGAAAGAAATATGTTTAATGGAAGAATGTGTTTAATGAAGGAATTTTTTTTATCCATTCGATTGTAGTTGGAACTGTAGCAAGCTGCTATTATACGTGCACTATATTAATCCCATCTAATACTATTTGGTTCTGCATTTGTAGTTTCTAGATGAATAAGATGTGTGGACAAACGGAAGCTACAAGTTTGCTTCCCATGTCACACATATATATATGTATGAATGATTACGGGACATTAAAATTAGTGATTTTAACTCATATGAGAAATGATAAATAGACAATTGCAAGTATGTGACGAATTAATGGGTGACGGTGGATGTGAGTATATGATAGTCAACGTCAAAACCAAAGAAAGAAAGCACTAATTTATAGTTCACGTTGGTGGAGAAAAAATAGGGGTTAAAAACAATAAAAGGACATAATGGTCCATCTATAATAATTATATGTGTATTAATCAAATTGGTATATGTACATATTAATTTTCTAAAATGAATTGTTAAATATTGAAACCAATTATCTTTGATGCATATGTTTAATATCATGCGTGGTTGTATCAAACAAGATCATAACTTTTGAATAGATAATTATTTGTTAATGATCATATTATTTGCATACAAAAGTATTGAAATTGTTTAAAGAATATTATGACTATTTGTAAAGGAAAGGAAACACTTGGCTATAAAATGGTTGTAAAAATACACTTCATAATATTACTAACTACTATTTTTATAGTCTTTGCATCGCGATGGACGGGATACTCTACCATAGTTATATGAGATAGTGTGTGAGAGTTGATTCTTAAAATTTTCTTCAAGCGTAAAGTTATTATCAAATAATATTGTTAGTAAAATAGTTTGATTAGACCTCAAATGTCGTATATCGAAAGTTTAACCTTGACGAGTAACGTGTTTTGTTAGTTAGTATCTCATAATTGATGTAATGTTTTATTTTTTAGTCTCATTAAATATTTTTATATGTCGTTTGATACGTATTAAATTTTTCTTTAGAGTTGAATTATCGCGTATTCTGTAGTTTCTTTATTACGTTTGATCTTTTAGATTATTTTGAATGTTATCTGAAACACTTACTACTGATATCGCATATCGGTTAATTGTCTGCTAGAAGCTGCTGCTTGGGCGGTCTTGGTCTTCCTTTAGTATAAAGATACGAGGTTACTATATTTTCCACAATCCTTTTTTCACACACGCAACCTTCCTCAAACCGCATGCAATCACCATGACATTTTAAGCAGGATGAAAGACTGCATTGACTTTACTATGCAAACTGAAATTGTCATGGTGGTGGTTAACTATCGTTCAACTAGTTTGGTTTGTCATTCTTTTATACGAGCTTTTCTTTTTCCAGTTTTATTGTGTCCGGATTTCGATTGATATATAAAATTTGTGTTGCTTGAACAAACAAGAGTTTCTGTGGTGTAGTGGTTATCACGTTTGCTTTACACGCAAAAGGTCTCCGGTTCGATCCCGGGCAGGAACATTACTTTTTTTAATTTATACATTCTTTGTCTTTATATTTTTCCTCTTTTTCTTTTCCCCTATGTTCTTAAACCCCTAACCAGTCGATCCTCCTGACGTTTAACATTTCCGACCACCTTATAATCCTCTAACAAACACTTTCCTCGTACTTCCTTCCTTAACATCAACAAATGTCATTTTGGCGGCTATTCACCGCCGCCACAAAAACCCACCACTCACCGCCCACAATCTCAGCCGTCAATTACTCAACATCATTCCTTATAACCAAAACCCCGAAATCCCAAAGGAAAAAACACAAAAAAGACCAAGATTCTCCTCGTACCAAACATGTCCAACACGAATCCGACAGGATCCCACATTTTGAAAAAATCCTCGTACGCGACAACCACTTCCGGTTTTTCTTAAAAACTAAGGATTACTTATCTAAGCAACCAGAACAAGTGTTGCAGCTTGATCTAGCTGGTAAGTTATATCGTGAACTAGGCTTCCCACGTGGTCGAAAAGTGTTGAAGTACATTCAACGGTACCCGTTGGTTTTCGAAACTTATAGGTATGATAATGATAAGATATGGTTCGGGTTTACGGATATAATGGAAAGGTATTTAGAAGAAGAGAAAATGATTATGGAGAAGATGGAACAAGATAGGATTGAGGTTGTTAGGAAGTTGTTAATGATGAGTAAAGATAAGCGGATTCCGTTAAGTAAGATATATCATTGTAGGACGTTGTTTGGTATAGGTGAGGATTTTCGTGATCGTGTGAGGGAGTATCCGGAGTATTTTAATACGGTTGTTGAGAGTGATGGGAAGAGAGTTCTTGAGCTTGTGAATTGGGATCAGAAGCTTGCCGTTAGTGCGTTGGAAAAAGAGTTTATGGTTGATGAGGAGCGTGTTAAGAGAGCGTTTCAGTTTAAGGTGAAACATGGGAAGTTGTTGGAGTTGGAGGGAGAAGATGAGAAGAAGATGAATTTGTTGAATACGTTACCGCTTGTTTCGCCTTATTCGGATGGGGCGAGTTTGGATTTGTGGAGTTTGGAGGCGGAGAAGTATAGAGTTGGGGTTATTCATGAGTTTTTGAGTTTGACGTTGGAGAAACGAGCGTCGATTCATCATATTGTGGAATTTAAAGAGGAGTTGAGTTTGACAAAGCATACTTATGCGATGTTGTTGAAGCAGCCTAGGAGTTTTTATTTGGCGGGGACGGAGATGAACTGGGTTGTCTTTTTAAAGGATGCTTATGGGGAAGATGGGGTGTTAATGAATAAAGATCCTCTGGTTTTGTTTAATGAGAGGTTGTGTGAATTTGCAGACAAGCAGAAACTAGAACTGGAGTAACTATTGATGAGCCGCTTTATAGAAGGTATGTTGTAAATTGTAGTTTGATTGATATACCACTTGGTATTACAAAGATGATTTATGAATTTATGATATGTTTATAGCTTTATATCTGCTGTTTGTATTCATTTAGTGCATACTGCTTACTGTTGTTACTTGCATACGAAATAAATTAGTAGTGAGGTCAGTAGTAACAGAATGTAGCAACTACGGATGTTAAGAAAATTAACACAAGGCATTATGTGGTTAGTGAGTTGCCAAAAACCCATAGCATTACTTGGATTTGTTTATACTTTGCGATCTCTGCAGTAAAGATGAATATCTGTGCGAGTTATTATCTGTATTCAGACATTGTACAGATCAAGGTGTGGTCCTCATAAGATGGTACAGTTTAATAAACTTGAAAGTTGAAACCAGCTAGAATCTAGAGTTTCAGGAGGCAGATGTCAAATGTATGCTCTCAGGAAGTGATTTACAATAGTCTCCTTGCTAATTTCCCAATGAGCTAAGTTTTTTTATGTGTGTGTATACATACATGTCTAAACCCAAAATATCTCATTCTGCTGTTACTCTTATTGTGTGTGTCCATATTAGTACAAGGAGCTATTTGTTTGAGACTTAATAGGTTGAATGGAATGAATCTCTTGTTCTGCATACCATTGATATTGTTTGTTAGTGATGTATTTTTCTCTCTCTAGGGTTGATAGGACTATTTTTGATCATGCAATAAATCTAAGTGGATCAACTTTATGATTTGCTAACTGATCGGCCACGTTTTGTTTCAATATTCATTAGCAGCTAATCTCACTTCTTTGTTGTTGCTTTGTAACATTTCCTGTTTAACCATTTCGATACTTTGGCTGATTGTGTAAATGTGTTTAGTGTTGAGTGCCTATATACTCAATTAAATGATGGTGCAGTAATTGTCTGTTTGACTATTTTGGGACAGGGCACCCAGTTGATACAACAGTTAGTGGAGGTTTGTAACCTTCCTAGACTGTATGCATTGTGGTCATAAGGGGTTTGGGAACAATGTGTCTTATGCTAATCTATCCGGACAGTATAATTTTTTTCTATGAGAAATTTGAGTTAATTGGTAAGTAGGTCATACTTTTCTGTAGCTAGGAATTTTGAGTGTGACAATATATAATTCTAGCCTAGGTATATTGGTCAAGCCCAATCTTTGGAAGTAGAATCTTGTTTAACAATAGGACAACTTATTAAGCATGATTTTAGCTCAGGATGAAACTTTGAAGTTCTAACTAGTTTTAACATCATAAGTCTGGTCTAAATGGTGGCAAGAATGTGTTAAACTATTGAGCACTGATCACATACTCGAGTTAAACAAGTCTCATGGAATTCTTAGCAACCGACAAGGTGATAGGACACATATGGTAACTAGACAAAGTATACAGGAAACATGAATCTGCAATTCTTTGGGTTTGTTTGCTTCATAGGTTTATTTTTTATGGTATGTGTCATAGTCACATGGAGCAGGTGGGAATCACGGTTCACCAGGCGCATCAAATTCGGTTGATAGACACCAATAGGGATCAATTAAGATCCGTTAAAGGATTACAAACAGTTGGGCAATCAGGAATGAAGAAATAGACCGCCGAAACCAATTTTGTATTATCAAAGTGTGAAATGTTACAAAGATAGTTGGAAGATTACAAGAGTTGAGAGAATTGTATTTCTAAAGCTAAAATGAAAGTAGAACAATGCAAGTATTTAAACTCTTGGTTTTGGCGGGAAAGGTTGTTAGGGGACGGTTGAGGAGTAAGTCATATGCACTCTTGTGTCTAGTCCTAGACTATCACAAGCACTTCACATGCCATCAACTTATTCTAACACCTTATCATAAGTACTTATCAATCCATCCTCCTCAATTGATCTTGTCCTCGAGATCGAACAACAAGAAGGAATCTTCTTTGAATTTCTTGATGGGTTCCCAGTAGCATCCTCCTTTGACCCGTTTGACCCTTTGAACAAGCCCAAGACCACAGTTGTGTTGCCTCTTAGTGACCTTCTTCTAATATAGCTATGGGTTACTGCTAACATAGTACCATCCACACCACAAACCGGTAAGCGCCGGCTGAGTCACACGCCTCTACATTTCTTGAGTTGGGACGCATGAAAAACATCATGGATTTGAGAAGAATCGGTAACTTCAACTTATAAGCAACTTTGTCCAATCTTAGCTTGTACTTGAAAAGGCCATAGTATTTTGGGGACAATTTATTACATTTGCTCTTCTAATGGTGACTTGCTGTGAGGTGCGGTTTGAAATAGGCAATAAGTCATCCACTTCATATGATGTATACATCTTGTGTTTGTCGACTTGGGACTTCATTCTATCTTGTTCCCTTTTAAATGGAATTTAAGCAAATCAATTGCCACTTCTCTGGCTGTGGGGTTACGTCCATTTGATTCCGCTTACTCTCACCACTTGCATAAGGTACATGAGCAAGTGGTGGTTGTCCGTGACCACTTCAAAAGGAGTAGTATGGATTGCGAGAATGGTAATTGGTGTTGTACCACCATTCGACCCAAGGATAACCATCTCATCCGATGTTTGGGTTGCTCCACATCATCGCCTCAAATAACACTCGAGCATCTATTAACCACCCCGGTTTGGCCATCGGTTTGAGGATGGTATGATGTGAACATGTCTTGACTTAACATAATGACTAAGCGACTCTTTCCGAAGTTACTTAAAAGACCTTGTCCCTATCGATATAATTTGTGTGGTAACCCATGTAATTTGTAGATGTTGTCCAAAAGACTTGTCTGAACATCAATAGCGATGAAAGGATGAGCGAGGGCATAAAATGTGCATACTTGCTCAACTATCAACTACTACAAATATGATGATCTTACCACGAGATTTAGGTAGACTTTCCACAAAATCCATTGAAATCTTGGAGAAGTCTGGATAAGCCGCTAATTCGACTTATTTCTTTGACAAGTATCGCATTCCCTCACCATTTGTTTGACATGTTTTCTTAACTTCTTCGATAAAACACACCGCAAATTTTGCTAGTGGTAGTCTTAACTCGAGAATGACCTCCAGTGACCCGACATGAAAGTGATTGAGTAACTCGCTCTTAATTCCTGCACTAACTTCCCTTTTCTCCTTAACTCACAGTTAGACCATGTATAAGAACCTTTCACGGTTTGACCATTCTTATTGTGTAATAACTGTTTGAGCTTTTCATCGAATCCCAACTAGTCGCGATTTTGTGGTTGATTCGATATTCATGGAAGATGTAACCAAGTTTGAACAATTCACTAGAATCTTGAAGTCTTGATAATGCATCGTTGTAACATTCTCAGCGCCTTTTTTTGTCGAATCTCATAATCAAACCCCATTAACTTTGGTAACCACTTGGTTGTGCGAGAGTAGACATCCTTTGATCCAATAAGTATTTAAGACTAAAATGATCAGTTTTAATCTTAAAATGTCTATCCAACAAGTATCCTCTCCACTTCTCCAAAGCATATACAATGGCCAGGAATTCTTTTTCATAAGTAGACATAAGCTGGTGTTTTTGTGAAAGTGTTTTGCTATAGGATGTCCTTCTTGTAACAACATAGCTCCTAATCCCACTCCTGATGCATCAGTCTCCAAGGTAAATTCCTTGGTGAAATCAGGTAACCTCAGCATTGGGGCACTAACCATAGCATGTTTGAGCTTATCAAAGTCGCTTGAGACTCATCGGACCAAAAAACTATTCTTCGAGTAGCGGGTGAGTGGCCTACTAATGCTAGCATACCAGAATGAATCTTCTATAATAACTGTAAGACCCAAAACCCTACAGTCATTTCACATTGGTGAGTGCAAGCCAATTAGCCATAGCTTTTATCTTACCGGGATCGTGAGCTACTCCCTCAGTGAAATAACATGACCCAAATACTCGACTCTATCGTTACAAACACACACTTACTTTCCTTAGCATATAACATGATGCCTCGTTGTTTCCAACACAATCTCGAATGGAACAAGTGATCCTCCATAGTTTGGCTATAAATGAGTATATCATCAAAGAACACAAGTACAAATTTCCTCAAGTAAGAATGGAATACCTCATTCATGAGAGACCGAAAGGTAGAGGAGCATTAGTCGGTCAAATGGCATAACCAGAATTCATAGTGACCTTCATGAGTTCTAAAAGTTTTTTTCCACATCTTTATCATGCATTCTTATTTGATGGTAACCAGACCTCAAATCCAGTTTTGTAAACAATTGTGCCCGATGTAATTCATCTATCAACTCTTCAATTATGGGTATTGGAAATTTGTCTTTGATGGTTTGTTTGTTCAAGTGTCTATAATCTACACACATCCTCCATGAATTGTCTTTCTTCTTAACCATAATGAAGAAAAAGGACTATTGCTTTTCTTAATTACACCTGATTCCAAAAGCTCATTGACCATGCCTTCAATAGCATCTTTCTGTGTTGGAGGATGTCTATATGGTCTAATGTTCACTGGATGAGCACCTTCCACCAATGGAATTCTGTGATCATGGGCTCTCTTTGGTGGTAATTGGTAGGGACTTGAAATACATCTCGCAAATTTCTCCACAATCTTGTGAATCATGGGTTTGGTTCCTCTCCGACCCTCAGTTTGCATACAAGTAGGGGTGTTATTCGGGTTGACGTAGGGTTCGGTCGACTCGGTCGGGTCGACTCGGGTCGACCATAAAAAACATACAGAACCCGACCTTGTTTAAAACTCGGTCAACTCGGGTCGGGTCAATTCGGGTTCGGGTCGACTCGGGTCGGGTCGATTCGGTTCGGTCGACCCAAGTATTTTACATTGTAAAAGTGTAGTTGAGCGGGTTAGTCGGTTCGGTCGGGTTCGGTCGGGTCGAGGCTAAAAATATACCAACCCGCCTTGTTTAGAACTCGGGTCGATTCGGGTTGACGATTGACCGAATATATTTTTGAACCGATTGACGGGCCGAATTGACTCGGGTCGGGTTCGAGTCGGGTCGGGTCACCAATGACACCCCTACATACAAGTAGGTCGCAGAGTTAGGATATCAAAGAGCCATAGAATGTAATGCGCTTGTCTCGCGTTTTGTCGAGCTTTTGTCTTGACGATCCATGTTAGACTTGTGAGTTCCTCCGAGCAAAACCTTTTGATTATTATACTTGAAAATCATCCTCAACTCTCCAAAATTCACCCTTATCTCCCTGGGTGTGACCATTGAATTCAAGTACCGTATCATAACCTCCCAAAGGTAATAGATCACATCGTAGTGAAAGGAGTAGTACCAAAATGCCATTTGAATCCTTTACATTTTGCATCAAGAACAGTTTATTACCATCTGAATTTATGGCGGTAATGGGCATGTGTTTTGGTGACACAACCTATCTGTTTGGCCATATTTTTGTCCAAAAAATTATGTGTAGACCCACAATCAATCAAAATGTGGAGTGTATGTTTACCAACTGTACCAAGGACCCTCATGGTTTGAAAATTGGTGGTACCAGTGAGAGCATTGAGTGATATCAATGGTTGTGACTAGTTTCATCTATCTCCAAAAATGACACCCCTTCATTTTCCAAATCAGGCACTAAAACCAAAGTCTGTTGACCACTACACTTATGTCCGTGAGTATATTTTTGATCACAATAAAAACAAAGATTATTGGCTCTTTTTTCGCATACTCTTTCTCGGGTCAACCTTATTGTTACCAAAGAATCGAATTGTTTGGTTTAGCAACCTGAAGTGTTTGGGGTTGGCAACAAAGGTTTGTTAAAAGTACTAGTAGAAGCGACCGAATCTTGAATTGTTAGGAACAAAAGTACTCCTATTCTTCTTCTTTGCATTGAGAGTGGCTTGGAGGTTTGTCAAGCAATAGGTATCGACCAATGTTTTGGCTTGAACATTCGACACTCATGTGATTCGGTTGGTAGCCCACCCAAAAACAAACTCATTGCATGTGCTTCACTTATCTCTACCCTACTCAAAAGATTATCAAATGCATCTTCATAATCTCTAGCGATGGTTTCATACTTCAAATTCTTTAGTTCGGACATAGGATCATCATAAACACTACCAATCATCGAAATGGGTCGTTTATATACTACCCAATCTACAATCCTCCATGAATCTTAAGAAAGCTGTGTATGCCATAACAAAGCTTTATCGTAAAGATGAATAGAAACAAGATTTACCTTCTCAATTTCGACCACTGATCGATCAAGAACAGGTTGTTCACATCTATCTGACCAACCTCTTACATCTTCACCAAAGAATTTAGGAAATCAATTTTAGCTACTCTTGTGTGTTGTAATGAACCACCCATTATTACCACCCATTTGAGTGTTTTGCAAACTCGACCACGTAATTTCCCGGACATTTGTTCCAATCTTGTATTCATAGCCTGCATAGCCCCACTCATCATTTAAGCTATCTGATCTGCTATGTATCTTCTTGTTTCATCATCAAAAACTACTGAAGACCCAACGTGTACTATTTCTTGAATATGATGTAGATCTGTTACTAATTATCACTCCTACTTCTTCAATTGAACAATAACTAGTAACTGTAACCGTTTCTTGGCTATTCTCAAGTCAAACAAAACCGACCATTCAACCAAAAGCAGAGGATTTAAGCACTAATGCGCTGCTCTTGTGATCGCGATGTATACTTGACAAATAGTCGTATTTCTGAACGGATAGTACACACTAACCAATATACCAGTGTAGTATTATCGATTAGAAATCAGAGTACCAGTGTAGTAACTCTTGATTTACCAGAATTGTTGATCAGAAAAATAACAACCTCCACCAAAAGTGGACCAGAAATGTGATTGTAATGGATGTAAAATATGAATGAAGACGATATAGAGCCAAGAAAGAGCTCTGATACCACTTGATAGACACCAATAGGGATCAATTAAGATCCGTTAAAGGATTACAAACAGTTGGGCAATCAAGAATGAAGAAATAGACCGCCAAAACCAATTTTGTATTATCAAAGTGTGAAATGTTACAAAGATAGTTGGAAGATTACAAGAGTTGAGAGAATTGTATTTCTAAAGCTAAAATGAAAGTAGAACAATGCAAGTATTTAAACTCTTTGTTTTGGCGGGAAAGGTTGTTAGGGACAGTTGAGGAGTAAGTCATGTGCACCTCTTGTGTCTAGTCCTTAGACTATGCACAAGCACCTCACATGCCATCAACTTATTCTAACACCTTATCACTTAAGTACTTATCATCGGTTTGGTTGACGCCTTGAGGGTAGGTTCATTTGTGATGGCTTCGGTATGATGTACCAAGTTATAATTTTTTGGGTAAAAGGATCTTTGACCCTAGTAAATATATTACTCCAAAAAACAGTTAAGTTCATAGAATGTTGCTGCATCCCACATTTCAGCCTTTTAAAAGGCACAAACTACATCACAAAGGAAAAAACCAACAAAACTACATTTGAATCAACAAACAAGACGCCCAACATAAGCCATGATCCAGGGAGGGAGCCTCTAATTCTGATTCCCATGTCTTTGCAGAAATTAGCCATCTTCGTAGTAAGCTCCTCTACCTCACTCTCATCATCGTCATTAAGCTTTTCGTACAAGCTTGGTTTGCCTGCACTCTTGCCATCTGTTTTAACGACCATTTTGTCCTTCTGCTGTTTCTGATTTGGTGCACTTGGATTCATAGCATCTTTCATAAGCTCTATTGTCTTTTCTTGATTGTCCGCTAGGTTCATCATCTTCTCATACGTGGGAGCACTTGTTTCTCTGCTAGTAGCGTCATTTTTCTTTGAAGTAGCACTTGTTTCCCCACTATTAGCATCCTCTTTTTTTGCCATGCTGCTTAGAACTTCAAAAGCATCTGAAATCTTCATACCTCAGTGTTGTAAAAATCGGTAGGCGGGGATTAACCACCCAGTTTTATTCAAGCCGACCTTATTAATCGGACTGGTAAAAAAAAATCGGTCAAAAAAATTCGGCTAAATTGGACATAAATCGGCTAAATCGGAAAACGCGAGTCAACTTTTATCAGAAACTTAAATTAAGGGTTTTTTTCATTGTACCTTGCGTTTTTCATAAAATTAGTCGACACAACCATTCAAACCATTTGATATTTGAACCTTAAAGCGTTTTGAAGCATTTCATTTATGTTAAACATATAATTTCAAAAATTTATAACTTTTTTATATAAAAATCCAATCCGGTTAATCCCTGATTAAACCCCGCCTAACTGATTAATCGCTAGGCGGTACCCGGCCGCCCGGCTAGCGCTTAGCGATTTTTACAACCTTGCATACCTGTATTAGCATTAGCAACAGCATGTTTCGACTTTTCCTTCGGTATATCCTAGATAATCTTTTTGGGCAATTTTCATCAGAATGGCCAAAGATCTTACACGCCACACACCTGGGATGTTTACACTCATATTCAATGTGAATAGTATGTAAGTTCACCCCTGTACCCTTCAACATAGGAACCACCACAACCATAGTGTCTCTCAATGCAAGATCAGCCCGAACTTCAATCATAGTTCGCACATAACTAGACCTACCCCTTGACTCCATACATGTAGAACTAGTATCCGAGTCTAACATCATTGGGGTTCCAAGGTTAGTCACTATAACACTCAAACCATCTTCCGTGAATGCTGATATCGGAACATCATGAAGTTTCACCCAAACAGGAATCTTGGTCAAATCTTCTTTCAAAAGACTCTCATTTCTTGGAGTAGCAGAGGTCGCAAAAAAGGTACTACGACAACTAATCAATAGCTCTTCGGGACAAAGAAATTGGCGTACTCATTCCTATATTCTTAGTGTGAATAAAAATTGCTTAAATAACAAATGGTAAGACAAGTTAGTTTTTGTTCATATAAACATATATCATGAGATTTACAAAGAAGGACCCCAGGAAAGTAGGACATCAATGAAGAGAACTCAAACTTAGAAAAAGTTACTTCTTGAAGATATGCACTGGGAAATTTGGGTGAAGATGATGGTGATAATGGGAAAGGAGAAAGACAAAGCTGGACTAAATGTTATATTTACTTTATTGTATTCTGAAGTAAATAATCTTACCTCCACCGAACCAAATTTTAGGTACCTAGCGAACCGCAGTCTCGTATTGGAATGGATCCCTGTTCCATGTGACTGTGGCTTTAATTATTATCAGTTGTTTGGTATACAAATAAGGTTTAGTTGCTAAGGCACCCTGATGTCCTCACAAGAGGTGTCAGGCTCAAACCTTACTAGGTACACATCTTGAGGTGGCCAGGAAATGGTCACACGGATATGCCGGCTAGGTCGCATACATATGAATGACAGACTCGCCTTCCCCTGGTAACCTGAATAGGAACACCTATCCAGGTACCCGTTTTAAGACCCATAGAGTGACGATTTGTTTATACTCACTCATATTGGTGTGTTTGGCTGTAGTGGTCTTCACTCCTTTTATCCCTCTACAGCTTTTACTTATTCTGTAATTTGCTTATAATTACATTCCAGTTATATCCTATAAAGTGTTTCAACCTTTTAATTCAACCGTTTACCTATTCCAAAAAACCAATTTCCAAACCAAATGCGACCTTATAGTTGCAAGTTTACTGTTTTGAACTTTTAGTATCCTACCTTCAGTTAAATGTGGTTCCATGGAAAAGTGAAATTCTGAAGAAAATTTCCAAGCCAGCATTTATCACTTTTGTATCGTGTCTTTGTTTCAATGCTAAGCATTGTAATTTTACCAAAAATAAATCGGATTGGAAACATACTAACAGAATATCTCATTCGTCTCCATTAATATGAAGTTTCTATAGAAAATTTTAACCTCTCCTCCACGTAAGCAATTGAATGCCATTTATATTATGTTACATATGATGTGCTTGTGTTATTCCATATGAAGAAACAAGTTCATTGTGTGACAAACTGTATAGCTTTTCACCTAACACAGTCGCTATGCAATATGTGGTTTGAGTATAAAGATGGTGTAGTTCAATGGACAATAATGGTTGTGCACATTGATCTGGATCTGATCAAGTAGTGAATGAACTCGTTTATGGAGCAATGACAGCATGGCATACTTATTGGAGATGGACACAGCCATAATTTCCTCCCTGTGAAGAGTCAGGTAGCTGTGGGACCATGGAAAAGTCTCGATGGGTAGGGCATCATGGCAAACATTTCCATCCTTTGGACCCAAGTTCATTCGTTCAGGACTCCAAATTCAGCATTTTTAATGCTCTTAGGATTGGTGATTATTTTTCTTCATTTGTTCTGAAAATCACATGACATTAGACAGTTTTGTCAATCCTATAGTAATATAGGCAATGATTGTGCAGTATTTAAATGTGTATGTCTTTTATATTATTGACGGAGTGTGACAACTTAAACTGCCTAATATAATGCCTCATTTGTAAAATCGGAGATCACTTTTGTTATGTTGCTTATTTTTTCTTTCAAGGTACAGTATGTGTAAACAATAGGTCGACTTTGTTATGTGTTACAGCTCATTAGCATAATAATGGTGAAAGGTGATAATGTAGAGATTGTTGGGTTGATGTTTTGTAGCGGAATCACCTATTATTAAATGAAGGGTTTGTCGCTTTAGTTGCATATATTGCCTATAACTTGCGCCTCTTGTACATACAACAAAATATGAGAAATGAGATAATTTACCACAGAAGTTTAAAGATCAAACTTTACTTTTCAAGTCGATTTTTATTTGCATTATACATTTGAATGTAACCAAAGAAGTTTACAGATCAAACTTTACTTTGTTTGTTAGCATTACTGATTTCATTTAACACCTGCAGAAATAAATGTTACTCCAGACCGGCTACGGCAAAATATATAAAACAATGACGAAAATAGCTAAAGGTGTAAAAATCAGAATAAAGGATTGTTTAACTAAGCTGTTTTATCAGAATAAGCATTTTTTGTTTAAAGTTAACAAGGACCTCTCAATGTACTTATTTCACAAAAATATTGCCCAATAAGCCACAACAAATCCATACAACACAAAAGTGTTAATGAAAATGCAATAAGCTAACACAACAAAGATAACGAGTATAATACCGTGTGTTGCCGGGTATATGGGTACAATAATATACACATATTCTTCATATTTTGAGAGCTATTTCTTCATACATTGCAAGAGTTGTTTTCAGAAAAATCATAAAATAACCAAATTCCACGCACATTGTCAAAAGGGCAAATCCGTTTTTTTTTTTTCGTATTTGGTGATAGATGTTTGATAAATGAGAATATTTTCTCATTTTGTTTATAAATTATATATCATGAGAAACAACTAAATTGAACCCTACTATGTAGTAAATCATATATTCATTCCCAAGTGAGCAGGCTGGGATTTAGAGAGAGCCACCTTTCACCGGATCTGAGGCAGACCCCAACCTAAATTGTATATTTGGTGCTCCAAATAAGTTACTTGTTTTTCCCGTCAAAATCCAAAATATTTGCATGTAAAAACATCGGATCATGTTACTGAACAAGCTAAACAATGTTTTTACATGCAATACAAAGCACACTGTCATTACCAAATGGTTTGTGTCCCAATGGTACCTCATGTGTGATAATGTTTCCCAACTAAATGGTTGCGGGTTCAAGTCCTACTTAGAACATGTGAGATCGATTAAATTGTGAGATGTGAGATATTTAGTTGCCTTTCTTAATATATATATATATACTAGGTGAGTCTGCATGGCGTGGCGTGATTCTGGCAGACAATTAATGATATGCGATGGTAGAGTGGTGCGGTGGTGTAGTGGTCGGGTGGTGTAGTGGTCGGTGGTGGTGAGGATGGTGATTGATGAGATGTGTGGAAGATGAGAAGATTTGTATGTGTTTTGAGTGAGTTGTAATAAGAGAAAGATTAAATTTACATATGTCTCTCTCTCCTTTGACCATTCCACTTTTCACTTTTCCACTTTGTTGCTTTTACATTTTATGTAGTATATATATATATATATATATATATATATATATATATATATATATATATATATATATATATATATATATATATATACATTGTCATTATTTTTCATGCAACACGAAAGGTAGTAATTTTTCATGATGTTTTTGTATTTACAAACAATACAAAAGCTATTGTCATTATCTATACTATATAAAATGGAAAAATGGTCAAAGTGGAAAAAGTGAAAAATGTTGAAAGTTGAATGTTGAAAACGTGGTCGATGGAGAGTAAATAAATAATATAATTAATACTCTTATTAAAACACCCCATTCTTAAAAGACAATAATTTATTCACATTGTACACCCAATTAAAAGCACATCTACCAAATTAAAACAACCAATTGAAACCGATCTGGGTTGACCCGTTGAAACCGATCTGGGTTGACTGTTGAAACCGATACCGGTTGACGGGGACGCTTCAAACCCGCTGGTGACCGGTTTAATTTGACATTTTTCGACCCAACCTATCGGTTTGACTCGGTTTAAATCGACCTATTTTTTTATCGAGCAGTTCAACCAGTTGAATCACCCGGTGAAATCGGGTTTCAAATTTGAAAAATTATATGAGAAATGATGAAGTAGTTATGGAACCCGTGACAATTTTTTGAAAGGAGAGACCAAGTAATTGTAGGTTTTGGTTTATTTTGCTTTGACACATGTAATTTGTCGTTTGTATAATGTTATTTTAAAAATGTTCTTTCTTGCACCATTTAAAGGGACTAAAGATATATGAATCGTCGTTAAAAGTTAATATATATGTAGATAGGCTTTGTCAGGTGTATCAATAATGTTATGTAAGTTTATTAAAATCACAAAAATAAATAGTATTGTTATCTTTAATGATAATTATTTGTCGCCAAACAAATAAACTTTGAACAATGATAAATATCTATACAAATTGATAGTACAAAATAATCTTATATGGTGATATCCAATTTGCAAAGTTACAATTTTAAAAGCCACACACCAAATGATAAGCGTTACACATGTAAAAAATAGTTATCACCGCCTAAATTATCGACAAAACAAGAAAAAGCGGTCACACATGTTGGTATACTCTAAACTACTGATATAATATCGCTAATTACATAATAATTCTTTTGTAATCTTGAATCTATTATTACTAAAAATCTTAATAACTTAAAACAATCCTATTAGAAAATATCTCACACACTTAGATCGACTCCACATAATATTTTAAAAACTATATATTTATGATCTTTATGCAACCACGCATCGAATTGTAGTTATTCGAAAACGATTCTTTAATGCTACAAATACGGTTTGTTGAAAGAAACTTATGGGTCGTCGGACTTTCGAGTAAAACTAGACATCGGCTGCCTGCTACATGGACTGCGTCTATTTTAAACAAATGACAAGGCAAACAAAAAACAATACTCTTATAAGTCCCAATCACAATATCTAACAATTAGTCAATAACACAATTTTAAATATCTTTAATCAAATTTAGTTTATAAAAGAAAATTGAAGTTACAGTTTTCACTTACCAATTTACCATATTTAAAATTGGTTTTATCATTTTTTTTACATAATACGAGTATATTTTAACAAAAAAAAGAGATCATGTAGACATCTTCTACCCAAAATCCAAGATAAAAAGACTTTTTTCATGAAAACTTATGACAAGTGCATGCAATAATATAGGGACCTTCCCTATAGGTCAACCGTACAATCCGCGTTGCAGACAGTATAACACCGCGATGCACATCGTACAACTCTTCGATGCATTCAATAATTGGAAACCCTCCCTATATGGGGGAGGGTCCAAATATCATGCCCCTAAGTTAATTAGTGCGTCAGATACGCAAACTCAAACACCCTATAAGGTCTAAATGATGAGTGAGATACGATGAATTAATTCAAGTTTGAGGTTATATTTTTATTTCGAAGTCCAACTAGTTTGGTTTGTCATAGTTTTAGGTTGTCTCTAAAGAGTGTTCTTCCTCGTTTTTATTGTGTCAAGGTTTAGGTAAAATATATATTCCGTGTTGTTCAAAGTTCAAACAAACAAGAGTTTCTGTGGTGTAGTGGTTATCACGTTTGCTTTACACGCAAAAGGTCTCCGGTTCGATCCCGGGCAGGAACATATTGTTTTTAATTATTGTCTTTATATGTTCAGCATGGAGGAATGCGCTGTGGAGGTCTGCGGTTTGATACAGAGATTAATGTGCTTTGGTCTACTTCATAGTATATTCTTTTGTGTGGCCACATTTTTCTTTAAATATAACAGCTAGCCGCTAGTTCCACTTTTTTTTGGTTGCTTCTCTAACATTTATGTTCGCCCATTTAATCGACATATTTTGAAACTTTGTTGGTAGACATGACAACCAGTTAAGGCTTAACATCCTTATACTTTATCAAGCTGGTGATAGTAATTTTCGAATGATATATAGTCATCTTTCAGTTTAGAGATTTTTATTTGATGACGATACCTATATTCTGGTCGTCGCCATTAAAGTCCGATCTTAACATGCCCAAAGACAGAACCCGGGCTAAGCCGATAAGTGTTTGAGCCGAAGGCCCAATCCGAAAGTTATTTATGGAATACGATATCGGATATCTTCTAATCTTTAGAGATAATCATTCCCCAACCGACTTAGGCGGGATACGCCGAAGGTCGGGGAACACGAACCAACAAGGATTCCGTGTGTATATAAAGGAATCTATCCTCGTTAAAGGTACGATCTAAAACCCTAACTCTCCTTTAACCCTAAACCGACATTTACTCTCACGCCGGAGGATAATCGGGAAACAATTCCACGATAAGCCTAACGGTGTTTTCTCATACTTAGCGCGCATGTCTCAAGAATCAAGACTCAATTGAGTACGAGGCGGGAGCCCGAACAAGGAACGCCCAACTTTTGTATCAACAAGTGGCGCCATCCGTGGGACCAATAACTAAGAACTAAGAACTAGAATGACGAAACACGGAAACCAACCGATCGCAAACAGACCTTACAGGAAAGAAGTTGCACCGGATCGCTTCCAAGCGGACCCAGGGACAACCGGTGTCGCTAAAAACCAAGGGTTAGGCCCGCACCTAGTTTTCCTACGGTGGAACAACGCTCGGGGACAACCAGCGACTACCACCACCACCGGTGCAGGGGAGATCCGTTCGCGCGCTTTTGCTACTCCCTTCAATCAATGTTAAGCCGACCCTGAAGGCACCGGATGCACCGAGCGAAACAAGGCCCAGTGGAGAAGCGGACACCCTCACCGGAAGGAGTCACACGGAACTCGCAGGGAGATTCCGTATCTCAAAATTACGAAACATTGGCGACCTCATGCAGAGGAAGCAAAAAGAGGTCGAATCGAAGCTCGCATGCTCGACTCAATTTCGACTCGAATATGAAACGCCCCGCCGCTACCGTCGGAAGGAGAAGCGCGGAAGGATAGCCGCCGACCCCGGTGTTTAACGTAATTGGGAGGAGAGTTGAGGATGATGAGATATCTAACTCGCAAGATCCGGAAGAAGCGAGGAAGATGAGCGGCGCATCAATGTCCACGCCAGCTTGGTAGCGAAGAGTTCGTGACGGACTTGGCGACGACACTCCCAGTGAAAGTCCTTCAAGTGCGATTTCGAGGACGGTCGGTAGCAACGTCGAAAAAGGGAATGCTTGTCCTCCGTAACTCCTCGGACAACGAGGATAGCGAAACCGACACCGGAAATCCGTAAACAAATATCTTAACCGGGAGGATGAAGACATATCTCTCCATGGCGCCGTCAAAAAGTGGATCGTTCACTCGGCGCATCGGTGATTCTCGAGAACAAAAGAGGCGCATGCCCGCCAACGTAAAACCTATGACGGAACAGTGATCACGATGATCACCTAAAAATTTTCGAATCAGCCGCTACAATTAAAAATTGGCCACAACCCGTATTGTGCCACATGTTCAATTCTACACTAGTAGAAAATGCGCGGAATCGGTTGAAGAAGCTTCCACGAAGCATCAATGGTTTTGAAGAGTTGACAAAGGCGTTCGCCTAAACTTTACTCAACGGAAGAAGTGTGCTAAGAACCCGTTGAACTCGCCAGGTCAAACAACGCCAAGGGAATCTGGCGCTTATATGGGCGCTTCAAAGACGAATGCATACAAGTTAAAGCATGTCCCGGTGCTAAAATTCCTGGGGTTCATGAATGGGGTCAATAACCCGTAACTCATCAAAAGGTTGAATGACAAGATTCCCCAATCCTTTGATGAACTCATGAAACGCACACGGTCCTTCGTCGAGAGAGAAGGCCGCATGAATAGAAGAAAAGCTACCGAACTACGGTCACAGGAACAACACGGTAGACAATCCACCGACCGGAGTAGTAACCGTAATGAGGAGTTATCGCAGCCCGGGGGGAGGCGGGACAACGACAAGTATACCTCACTGACAAAGACTCCAAAGGAGATACTCGCAACGTAAGGCGCGAATTTCCCAAGACCCCCACCCATGCGCACCCCAGAGGATCGACGCGTAGGAGGTGGGTATTGCGACTATCACGGACAGAAGGGCCACACTACTAATGAATGTGTCCAGCTGCGCCAGCTCATCGACAAACTAGTCAAGGAATGTAGACTGGACCATTTGGTCAAGAACATCAAAGAAGGGAAAGATAGACAAAAGGCGGGAATAAGAAGGAATGACCCAAAGATAAAGTCGACACCATTTACATGATACGATCCATGGCAACGAACAACCGTGCGTAAGGTCGCCCGAAGTTTTCCGCGAAGTACAATCATTTTCCCTACCTTAACTACGATAACGCAGGTAGAGCCGCTCATCATCGAAATTAATGCGGGGGTCACGACATCCACCGCATGTATGTTGATGGTGGGCGTCTGCAGATATAATGTCGAACATTTGTTTCAAGCGATTGCGCCGGAGATCTGTGATCAATTGAGCCGGTCACAACAAAGACCGACCGGCTTCACAAGGCGAAAGATATGGCCCATGGGGCAATTCGACTACTAGTCGAGTGGTAATAACTACCACTACACAATGACTGGATGAATTTTATGGTGATCAAATCCCTCTCCATACAATGGCATTATCGGACGACCGGGGATATCGACCATGCGCGATTACCATCTGGCCTTGTTGCACCACCTAAAGAATGTAACGCGATCACATGCGAAACCGCACCCATTACAAAAGCAGTCTAGGCGACCAAAATTCCAAACACGAAGGTCGTGATTCATCCGAATACCACGAGCAGAAGTATCGATGGGAGGATCAACGTCGAATGTAAAGTAGTTGTGTGCACTCTTGCAAAAGAACTTGGATATCTTTGCATGGGAACCAAAGCACATTTGGGGTACCACGCTCAATCACGAACACAAGCCGCAATCCGACAAGGATACGCACCGATCCGTCGGAAGAAGCGGCCAAGCTCGAGGCCGCAAGCAATCTGACAGGTACACAAGCTAGTAGATGCAGGAATCATGCGAGAAGTCTACTACCATGACCGGCTTTCTAACCCGAATGGTCAAGAAGAGCGACGGTGTCGGCGAATGTGCGTGGACTTCACAGACCTCAATAAGGCATGTCCACAAGACTGCTACCCACTACCGGAGATAGATTGGAAGGTAGAATCTTTGTATGGATACCTACTAAAGTGCTTTCATGATGCATACAAAGGATACCATCAAATCCAGATGGCTAAGGAGGACGAGGAAAAAACGGCCTTTCACACAAGCCAAGGCGTCTACTGCTACACCAAAATGCCCTTTGGCTTGAAGAATGCAGGCGCCACCTATCAACGGTTAGTAGATAATGCGTTCGAAAAACAGGTTGGCCGCAACCTAGAGGTTTACGTCGATGACCTGGTCATAAAAAGCCATACTGAAGAGGAATTGGTGCGCGACATTGAGGAAACATTCAGGACACTCAAAGAGATCAACATGAATGTGGAAAACTAGAAGGGGGGTTGAATAGTTTTACCAATTAAAACTTCCTTTTAAACTATTTAGATCGACTTATGTCAATCTATTTGGTTGTGTGTGTTGGATGTTGATAAACAAGCATATAAAGATATGTAATGAAAAGATAAGAGTAAGAAGCACAAAACCACAACGCAGTATTTATAGTGGTTCGCTACAAGGACACCTTCCTTGCCCTACTCCACTCCCCGATTCACCTACTCGAGAGTTTGTAAACACTACACCAATCTCCTTATGGCGGAGAAGCCTTCACAACGCCGCTAACCTTTTTCGGTACAAAGCTAAATACCGAGTTCTTTCACACCAAGGCGAACCACACCTAACACAACGTCGCCTACCCTTTATACGGTGCTAGGCTAACTACCGTGTTCTTTCACACCTTAGGAGAACTAATCCTTCACAACGTCGCCTACCCTTTATTAGGTACTAGGCTAAGCACCTAGTTCCATTGCAATGGAGGAACTACTACCACACTACACCAACGACTAATCCCAATGGAGATCTACCTTTACAACATCATCAAGGACATCAATATCCTTGGATCTAATGCTAGTCTATCTAGTACATGAAACACACCATATCGAATGTACATCTAAGGCACCTTTCACTAATGCCTTTGACTAGATCTACAAGACACCTTTCACTAATGTCTTGTGTCTTCACTTCTAAGCACCTTTCACTAATGCTTCAAGTCTTGACTTCTAAGCACCTTTCACTAATGCTTCTTGTCTTGATTTCTAAGCACCTACCACAAGTGCTTATCCTATAGACGATAGATACCCTTCACTAATATCTTCGTCTTGATACTTGAGACATTTTTCACTAATGTCTTCAACACTACACTTCTTTGAAGAAAGAAAGAGATCATCAACAAGAGGACTTCAATAGCCTTGATGATGAGGAAGCATGGCAACTCATGGACTTGAGCTTGCTCGACTTCAAAGGTGGTGATCTTGCCTTTAAGAGGAACCTAGAAGATCACACAAAAACAAAACTACAAACATAGATCTCTTGGATCTAAGGTTAGTGAGATTTAACTCAGGGGAGAAATTATATTGAAAGGGGTGAGAAATAATGAAGACATGGCTCACTATTTATAGAGGAAAAATTCTACTGTTCCCGGATCCCACGGATCCCTACCACAAGGGATCCGGCTAGCACAAAGCCAGGGATCCGTGGTACGCTCCTCTTTGCCCATGGGTCATGGGTTATGGGTTGATCCATGGTTTTCTTTCTAGATTCAATGAACTTGGTTAAGTGGCATATATAAAACCATGAGTTGTGGGTCAAAACCATTTGCTAGTATTTGCCCATTTAGTACATACTTGTATTTACCTATTTTAGCATATACTTAGTTTAAGTATTTGTTTAACCCAATATGTAAACACTAGTTGTTGTACATATGTATCTAAGTCATAAAATCACTTATACTTGTTTTAGTGTTTTATGTGAAAGTGTAAGTGTGTTAGAAAACTATTAGTCCAAACCATTTACGTATTTTATTTGTTTCGTTAAAATGATTTTACGTTTGTTATCGACAAAACATTAGAAGATCGTAAAATATAAATAAGCGTTTTCTGACTTATTTGTATTAACAATCTCCCTTTTGTTGATGACAAAACATAAAATTATTTTAAGGAAAAGCTAAAATTGTAAAAGTTTGAATTGTAGTTTTTACTTTCTTCTCCCCTTTTGTCGAAACAAAAGTGTTTGAAGGAAGGCAACACATTGTTTTAAGAAAAAACATGTGAAAGAAAAAGTAAAAGAAATAGAGAGCAAATAACGGAAAGGATCTCGTCTTTTACTCCCCCTTGACGAGTCCATCCCTATGTAAGGGCGTCAAGTAAATGATACTAATCTAGTTTGTTTGCAAATAAGTTTGCAAAAGATATCGTCTATGAGACGAATGTGCTCCCCCTTGATTATTGCAAAGGGATGTCATGAAATGTAAACCTAGTATTGCAAGTAATTTGCAATGTATTGCTTTGACATAAAGCTCCCCCTAGCTTTAGGATGTCAAAGTCTTCATATGTAAATTGAATAACTACAAAACAAAGGTTAGAAATCAAGTATAATTCACAATTTCCTGCAAATGTGATTCAAGTTAGTAGAAAGAAAACTTTCTGTCTCACGGATCCCACGGTTCCCTCCTAGTAGGGATCCGTCTAGGCAAATCTGAGGGATCCGTCTGGCTGATGAATAAAGTCAGCAAAGATTTGGTATAACAAGAAATGTTAATACCGAAAAGAGATATGGATTATATAGTATACTCATATACTCAGAAATATAGCAAGTAGCATGTAATTCCATTTAATAAGCAAGAGTTATGATATACATGACTTGAAAAACAAGAAAATAGACAATACATGACTAGGAATTTCAAGATCACCTAACGCTTGAAGCTAAGACACCACTATAATCTTCTAGCTCAAGTTTTGTTTATTTTAATCTCGTCGAAACGCGTTCGAGGAGATGATAGAACATGAAACGTTGGTCTTCTCGTACTTCATGTATCAAACTTTCAACATGTTGACAATGATAGCAATCTTTGTCATGGCTAGGTAGTGGTGGTGGATGAAGTGAAATGGCTTGATTCAAAGGATCAAGTGAAGCGGCTTGTGGAGCTTCAAACGATGGAGGGATTGGTGGAGGTGCATTTAAGAATGGCTCAACCAAGAATGATGGTGGTGGTAGAGAAGTGTCAACTTCCATATGGTCGGGTGGTTGACTTTGATGATTTGTCATAATCCAAATGGGATTATATGATGAAAACGCCTAGAAGGAAGCCGGAGCAAGTGTTGACTCAACACCTTGATTTTGAATCGTTATTCCTCCTAATGAGGAGAATGTTGTCGGCGGAAGCGGATGAGACGGCCTAGGAGGCAAGTTCTCTAAATTGTAGAGGTGTGGTGATGATAGTGGGGATGTAAATGAAATAGCTCTAGGAACCAATGGTGATGGTTTGGTGGAGATGATATTGTTTGGCCTAGGAGGTATGGTGGTGTTTGGCAAAGGTAGTTTTGTGGGTGCTATCCTTTTAGGAATTGATTTGATTGGATGATGAAGGATTCTATCATTTGTTGGCTTGACCGGAGATGATTCGGTTGAAGAAATTTCGTGTATAACACGAGCTCTTTTCATGGGTGGTTCTTTGGTGGATAAGTTACTACTTGGGGTTTTCCTCATGATGGGATGATTTCAAGAGGTTGCAAGACCTGAAGTTTAAGATGAGAGTGATGACTATGGAGGTCCTAACAAGGTGGTTTATAAACTAAGAGATTTGGCAAGTGCATTTAAGCTTTAAGCCGCTAGGATTCATTGGAATGTGATGATTGACATGCACAAGAGTCAACTCCAGAGGTTGCTCTGATCTAGGAACTCATTTAAGATGAGATGGAGTGTTTGAGTTAGGAAGATGAGTTGAAATGATTGTTTTAGCAAGATTTGACCTATCATCATCCGGATCCCACGGTTCCTCCTCGAGGGATCCGTCTAGGCTAATCCTAGGGATCCGTCTCTCGTGATTATGAAAGAGTGGAAATGATGTTTCTAAGATCTAAGACCTATATCATCTTGAGTGTTTCAGTCCTCCTAAGTGTTTTAAATGAAGGATGCTTGAGTACTTGAAAGTAATGGGTGATGTAGCTAATGATTGTCATTTATGGAAGGATTTGGAACTTTCAAGAGTACCAATGGATGAGCAAGGATGAAACTAAAGATTTGGAGTGTCAATTGAAGCTAAATGATCCTAGAGATCGGGTTGTGTCTTAGGATTGTGTTTTGGAAAATATCCTAATGGTTTTGAGATGGAAAACTAGGATTTGATCAACTTTGATCAATTTTGAGGTGAGGTTGATTTATGATCAATTTTGTCATAAAAGATTTCTTAACCTAGATGTGAGGGTCAAAATAAAAATGAAGTGTGAGTTTTGAGAGGAAGAGTGATGGATTTAAACAAAGTGATAGATCTATGAATATCTTAGAGTGTGATCTATGTGAGTTGGAATGAGTAGGAAAGATCAACCTATCTTGATAAGGACTTTATCTATCTTAAGACACTATGTTTAGCTTAGTGTGAGGTGTTCTAAAGATGTGTTTGACATACAATGCTTGCAATTGCATTTTCTGTTTGCCGGATCCTACGGTTCCCTAGGTGTAGGGATCCGTTTAGTACAACATTTGGGATCCGTCTATCTGCTAGACAGAACCTTTACTAAAGGTATGCAATGATCTTGACAATGCATTATATTCCAAGTTTTGTTTAAAGGAGTTCTAAAAACTAATATATCAAATGTAAGAAGTTTTATTTCATGAAAGAAATAGGATTACATTGATAAATCACGAGTAGAGTAGAATTGATCGTATTTGACTACTACTAGGTTCCTTGATTGTCTTCGCTAGGAGGATCATTATGTGATTGATGGGTATTGGTGGAATCAAGAATGAAGAAAGTCTTCATGAGAGATATGTTTAGCGGTTCCATCATCTTGTTCACAAGCACGCACAACGGACTTTGAAATTGAGGATGGAAGTGCATAACATTGTGATAGAGGCGTGTCAAGAACATTCCATAAGGGATGAGTTTATTCTTGGAGCCTTGAAGATTTGCAATTCGCCTTGCGAAGAAGTAGGCGAGATTGTATGGTTGTTGTGTTAGCAAACGATTACAACATGTGAGCACAACAAGCGGGAAGAATATCTCGATTTCCCTAAGACTCCAAACATTTTCACGTAGAATGAGAGCAAGAGGCTTGTACTCTTCTCGGATATCCCGTGTATGGATAATGTTTGGATTGGAGTAATATGGTCGAGGTTTGCATATTATGCCATTTAAATCTTCGGAGAGGGTATGTGTGAACAATATGGACTATTTTCTTCACGAAAGTTGAGAGAGAATCAAGAGACCAATCTTGGTGAAGGCACATTGTCCATGATTTGGAACCCGGAGGATGTGAGCAAAATGCCCAAGGGTTAAAGTGAACTTTTGGTTTTTGATATAAAACCAAAGAGATAAAGAGCGATCCTCGTTACGAACGAGTTCAACTTGACGGAAGAATTCCATTATGAACCTTGGACATATCTTCTCGTTGATTTCAAGAAGACATTCTAGTCCTATGGCTCGGAAGGAGGTATTGATACCTTCTTCAAATTGTAGAGAGGTGTCTACAATACGTCCTTCATGGAAGTGACGGTTTTCGAGATTATTGAACCCACGGACATGATTGCCAGGTGTGTTGGGCTCAAGAGAGATGTTCGGAGTGTAGACGCTAGTGAGTGAAAAATCAAACTCATATTCATGCGTCATAATTAAACCTATGGAAATGATAAGTTAAAGAAAGAACATGTTTGTGATCAACCTATTATAATCTAATGTTTTTACTAGATTTTATTAACAATGGTATTTAATACTTAACTAACTCATTGTTTTGAAATTCTTAGTGGATTATTACTTTTAGTAAGATAGTGGTTTTTAATCTTGCATGAAAATTGTTTTCCAGTAGGACGGATCCCACGGTTCCTTTACAAAGGGATCCGCTAGTATATCTTCCGGATCCGTGGATCAGAGTAACCGACACATATTTGATAAGAACAAAGGTTTTACAGTTTTTATACCACGAAATATGTTTTATCCTACATTTTCTTTTAGCATGCATACATGACTTCTAATGTATCATGAAAGAATATAAAACATATAAATCAAAAGAGATGATAAACACATTATAACAATAATAACCTAGATAAACTAGATTATTAATAATATTGCATTTCAATACTAAGGATGATACAAAGGATTGGGTATATGACTCCAATATAGATTAACAACACAAAGTAAATGTCTCCGTATATGAACTTCATCATAGGGAACACAAGTGCGATGAGTGTTAGGGCGATGAGCACGAGTGCGATGTAAACCATGTTGATGACGGATCTTCTTGGTTTCGGTTGAGATCAAACGAGGAGAAAGATGAAGTTTTTGAAAGAGATGAAATTTTTGAAATTGGAAGATTTGAAAAAGTGAGGGTTTGATAAAGTGGTCGACGGTGGGAGTTTTTATGGGGAAGGAGGAATTTTTGAAATTCGTGTTTTTGTTTTATTGGATTAAAAGAAACAAAACATAAGTTTCATATACCACGACTTTATCGAGAAATAAAACACGATGTGAGAAAAAGGCTTCTAATGGAGCTTCATGTAAAACATGTAATTTGCACAAAAGATAATCATATAAATACCTAACTAGGTATACTTAATTATCAAGCAAAGTAAAAGAAAATCATACCTTTAGCGCACTTAGGAATGTCTTTACACACAGCAAAATGTCACTTAGACTATTCCGGCTCCTTTGCGTTTAATATACCTTCTTAAGGAAGGTTTTCTTGTTACCAAGCGACTCCTAAAGCTTGGTGGGTATGAGCTTTGACTAATCAACATGACAAGGAAGATTCGTGCAAATAAAAATAAATAAATAAGAGAAATGTTGTTTATCAAATCAACATCCAAACATATAGTTTTAAAAGACATGGTGTTTGTTTTTATGAAAAACCTTCTTTGTAGTTTTCAATTAACCATGGATCGTATCAAGTTTTTAAAGTACAATATACTTCAAGAAACTTGGTAACGAAGCTCTGATGCCAATTGTGGAAAACTAGAAGGGGGGTTGAATAGTTTTACCAATTAAAACTTCCTTTTAAACTATTTAGATCGACTTATGTCAATCTATTTGGTTGTGTGTGTTGGATGTTGATAAACAAGCATATAAAGATATGTAATGAAAAGATAAGAGTAAGAAGCACAAAACCACAACGCGAGTATTTATAGTGGTTCGCCACAAGGACACCTTCCTTGCCTACTCCACTCCCCGAGTCACCTACTCGAGTTTGTAAACACTACACCAATCTCCTTATGGCGGAGAAGCCTTCACAACGTCGCTAACCTTTTTCCGGTACAAAGCTAAATACCGAGTTCTTTCACACCAAGGCGAACCACACCTAACACAACGTCGCTTACCCTTTATACGGTGCTAGGCTAACCACCGAGTTCTTTCACACCTTAGAGAACTAATCCTTCACAACGCCGCCTACCCTTTATTAGGTACTAGGCTAAGCACCTAGTTCCATTGCAATGGAGGAACTACTACCACACTACACCAATGACTAATCCCAATGGAGATCTACTCCTTTACAACATCATCAAGGACATCAATATCCTTGGATCTAATGCTAGTCTATCTAGTACATTGAAACACACCATATCGAATGTACATCTAAGGCACCTTTCACTAATGCCTTTGACTAGATCTACAAGACACCTTTCACTAATGTCTTGTGTCTTCACTTCTAAGCACCTTTCACTAATGCTTCAAGTCTTGACTTCTAAGCACCTTTCACTAATGCTTCTTGTCTTGATTTCTAAGCACCTACCACAAGTGCTTATCCTATAGACGATAGATACCCTTCACTAATATCTTCGTCTTGGCACTTGAGACATTTTTCACTAATGTCTTCAACACTACACTTTGAAGAAAGAAAGAGATCATCAACAAGAGGACTTCAATAGCCTTGATGATGAGGAAGCATGGCAACTCATGGACTTGAGCTTGCTCGACTTCAAAGGTGGTGATCTTGCCTTTAAGAGGAACCTAGAAGATCACACAAAAACAAAACTACAAACATAGATCTCTTGGATCTAAGGTTAGTGAGATTTAACTCAGGGGAGAAAGTATATTGAAAGGGGGTGAGAAATAATGAAGACATGGCTCACTATTTATAGAGGAAAATTCTCTGTTCTCGGATCCCACGGATCCCTACCACAAGGATCCACTAGCACAAAGCCGAGGATCCGTGAGTACGATCCTCTTTGCCCATGGGTATTTTTGGTAATGGGTCATGGGTCATGGGTTGATCCATGGTTTTCTTTTTAGATTCAATGAACTTGGTTAATTGGTATATATAAAACTATGGGTTGTGGGTCAAAACCATTTGCTAGTATTTACCCATTTAGTATATACTTGTATTTACCTATTTTAGCATATACTTAGTTTAAGTATTTGTTTAACCCAATATGTAAACACTAGTTGTTGTACATATGTATCTAAGTCATAAAATCACTTATACTTGTTTTAGTGTTTTATGTGAAAGCGTAAGTGTGTTAGAAAACTATTAGTCCAAACCATTTACGTATTTTATTTGTTTCGTTAAAATGATTTTACGTTTGTTATCGACAAAACATTAGAAGATCTTAAAATATAAATAAACGTTTTTACGGCTTATTTGTATTAACAATGAAGTTAAATCCTAAAAAATGCACCTTTGGCGCTACAGAAGGCATGTTCCTTGGATACCTAATAGAACCTGATGGTATAAAGCCATGCCCAGAAAAAACTAGGGCCGTCATCGAACTTCCTTCACCGCGCACATTAAAGGAAGTCCAATCTCTCAATGGAAAGTTAGCCGGCCTAAACAGATTTTTGTCTAAATCAGCAGACAAGTCATTACCCCTTTTCAAAACACTCAAGAAGTGTATAAAGAAGGGAGATTTCCGCTAGACTATGGAGGCAGAAGACGCCTTTACACAGCTCAAACAACACTTGGCGAGCTTCCCACGCTAGTTGCACCTCGACTGTGGAAGAACCGATTATGTACCTATCGGCGACACGAGGGAGCGGTCGGGCGGTGCTCGACGGACGAGGACTCAAAGTGCAAACACACATCTATTTTGTAAGCAAAGCGCCAAGAAGACGGAGATGAATTATAGCGCAATGGAAAAGTTGGTCCCGGCATTAGTATTCGCCGCTAAAGCCGTGCAGTACTTCCAAGCGCATCCGATAGCGAAGAATCACTGCACCAACCAATCAAGCAAATCATTTCCAAACCCGACGATCGGGACGACTACAAAAGTGGAGTGTGTTGCTCGGTGAGCACAACATCTCCTCTGCACCACGTCTTCGCGGTAAAAGGCGATACTAGCGATTTCAACATTGAAAACCGGACACCGATGATGCACCCGCACTAAGCAAGAAGGAACTACAAGATCCATGGATCTTATTCACGGATGGATCTTCATACGTTGACGGGTCGAGCAGCCTTATTCTCACAAATTTGGAAAGAATGGAATTCACTTACGCTGCGCTTTGAATTCACAAAGAACAAACAATGAGGCGTAGTATGAAGCCCTAATCGCCGGACTACGCATAGCAGCTCGAATGGGTGTACGTAACTTGGAAGCGAATGTAGACTCCCGGCTAGTAGCCAACCACGTGTTGGGCGAGTATGTGGCCAAAGAGGAAAACATGATTCAGTATCTCGACAAGACCAAGGCACTAATCCAAGGCTTCGACAGGTTTACTATCAAGCAAGTTCCTAGAGGGGAAAATCGAAAGGCCGATGCACTAAGCAAGATTGCATCGACAAGCTTTGCACACCTATCAAAACAAGTGCTGGTGGAAACGTTAAAAAACAAATCCATCTCAGAGATGGAAATATCCACAGTAATAGAGGAAGACGGCCCTACGTGGATGACACCGATAGTGGAATTCATAAGCAAGGGAGTATTACCCCAAGAGCAGAAGGAAGCCTCAAGGATACAAGACAAAGATAGAGGTTTAAACTTGGGATAACATACTATATCGACGCCCTTCCTACAACCATGGCTCACTGTGTTGGCCCCCACAAGCAAATGATGTAATGCGGAAATCCACGAAGGTTCATGCAAGATGCATTCAGACCACGGTCCATGGTGGCGGCGCTTTAAGGTCGAGGATACTATTGGCCCACCATGCACCGCGATCGCGGGACTTAATAAGAAAGTGCAACGACCGCCAAGTTCATGCACCTGCCCACGCCAACCACAACAGAGCTAACACCACCACGGCACCATGGCCATTCTACAAGTGGAGCATCGATATCGCAGTCCTTTCCCATTGCGGCAGGAGGATTAAAGTTCCTCATAGTCGCCATAGACTACTTCACCAGTGGATCGAAGCAAAGGCGGTGGTAACAATCACCGCAACCGTGTAAAACGCTTTGTATGGGAAAATATTGTATGCCGCTCGGGCTGCTGGGAAATCATCTCGCATAACGGAAACAATTTTGCGACAACCCTTCAAGGATCCGGTGCGAAGTTAAAATCACACAAGACTGCGTCGGTTAAACACCCACAAACCAACGGCTTGGTAGAGCGTGCAAATCGGAGCTGGTGAAGGTATTAAGGCACGCCTAGACACACAAAAGGAAGGTGGGTGGAAGAACTATCGCATGTTATGTGGGCGCATCGCACTTCAATCAAACGAGCACGGGGACACCCCTTTTTCTAGTCTATGGATCGAGGTCGTCATACCACCGAAATTGGGATGCCAACTATTCGCTTCACCGAAATCAATGCGGCTACCAATGACGACGAGCGGCGATCGACTTAGACTTCTTTGGAAGAAAGCGCGAACGCTGCAACTATACTGCGAGGCAAGATCAAAGTCAAAGATGAAGTGGATACTATGATGCTAAAGTACGTAAGTGTTTCATTCGAGACCGGGTGATTTCGTTTCGCGCCAATGATGCAAGCCACGCGAAGACACGGGCAAACTTGGACCAAAGTGGAAGGACCCTATGAGGTCACCAAGCATTAGGAACAAAGCGCACAAGCTACGAGACATGGATGGTCGCGAGTTACCACACACATGGAACATCTGCAACCTTAAAAGGTGTTACCTATAGGAATGGCTACGGCCCAGCGCACGGACACTCCAGCACTTTAGTGAAGTGCCCAATAAATATCCGTGTATTTATTTTTTTTGTTTTCCTTAGGCATATGTCTTATTTATTTTCTTTCATAAAAACTTGCAAGTATTAATAAAACGTCGCGGTTTTTAGCTAACTCCGCGACACATTTCAATTTGTTATTTCCATATACTTTATGTTTTAACATTTTTTGATCTTTTGCCTACATGGCGTGCATGCACCTAATAAACCCACGATGGTAAAAGGATGAGTTAACCTACAAAACAACTCGTTAAGTAAGAGGGTTGCAAACCCGTCAACATTGGATCATGTATCCTTGTTAAACACCTTGTTCTCAAGACGTTGGAATAAGTTATGTACGCATCCCATGACGGGTGCGCAACAAAGCATATGGTGCACGTTTAACAAAATGAGGAATCAACATACTTGATTCTTTAAGATGATATTTACAGTACGCTGCATATCACATCATACACGATTATGACAAACTTACTTAGAAATTACGTTTTAAGTATACTATGATCTTCATACATGACTATGAATTTCTCGCGCTTGCGTACACATTGGATTTTGAGACAATGAACACGTCTTTTACGCAAAGATAAACAGACAAGTACGCACATTACAAGCTGCAATAATATTAACACACACTTCACAAAAGGAGATTTCTATTAATAACTAAGTTATTACAAAGGATGTTCATAAAACATAAGATCCTATCTATATACTCTTAGACCGCTCCAGTGATGAAGTTCCCACGCGGCTTAAAGCATCTCCAATCTCGCTTACCCTCTTCAACAAGTCCAGTCTTGGCGAGACCAAGGGCAACACTCATGGGCACCCGTCGGACCTTGGAAGATGAGCCGCACCAACCCCGCACAAAATCGCTTACCTTTAATACCTTCTTTTTAGCAAGTCTGGTAGCATGCGTTCCTTCAATGACATTTCTTTCTCTAAAGCAAAAGTATTTAGAATATCCCTGGGGCGAGCAAAAACAGGCACTTGAAGCTGAGAGACATCGGGCTTCAAAAAATAGTCCGGCTGCGCTTTCGCATTCTCAATACGATGGCGCGCTAAGGTCAACCCTTCCATAATAACAGTTATGGGATAATCTTGGTCGCGCTCCATTTCAGCAATCATGGGCAGCTCTAAGATCTTCATCCTATTCATAGCAGCAGCCACCATCAATTCCTCAACAAGTTGGTCCATGGGTGCATCTCCAGCCGCCACATGCTCGGCGTTTTGAGTGATAGGCTGGGAGGACTCGAACGCACGTGACTATCTTTGGGGCAACTCAACAAATGCTCGGACCGCACATACACAAATGGATTAGCAATTGTTTCATAATATCGACGAAATGCGATACGGACTTTTGCAATTAATACTTACCGCCGAGTAGCGGTATCAACGGATGGAGTAGGTGATGCGACATCGCTGACGACTCCACGGTAAGAACAACGGGACGCTTTCTTCCGGAGGGCCTCGCGCCATCACCACCAGCGCTCTTTGCGCTTCAAGATAGCGCTTTCTTCCTCCTCCTCTTCTTCTGCGCCCGGCCACATTCATTACGGAGGTGGAGAAGGAGCCCTGGATTCGAACACTTTGGAGGATCGCCCAGTAAGAATCGATGAACTGGTCCCTCGCCTCCCACATTCATTTATAGAGTGCGCCCTTTAGTGGCCTCTAGAATCGGTTCTTCTCCTTCCCTCAGGGCGCGCACTCCCACGTCAACCTGGCGTGGCCTTGCCAGCTGAACAACTGTGAAAAGATCCATCTTTGCGCAACAGAAGCCAACAAATAAAGAGGTTACATAATGTGCAAAAGGAAAAGAAAGCTCTTACATTAACTACAAAAAGGGATGCGCAAGGACGAGCACCCACCCTGGCCATTAGCGCCTAAGAAGATTGGTATTTCATCCGGCATACCAAAGTAGTTACGACTAATGCCCATATGAACCAAAAATTCCTCAGGATAGGAACTAATGGGTATGCGGTTGGCGTTTATCAGTTCCGCATCCTCCGCACTATATAGTCCAGGAAGGAGGCGTTCATCCTTCGGCAATGAACCCTGAGTGTAGAAGTTATAACGCCATGGGAAGCACGAGTCATCTACCCAGAAAAATGACTTCCTCCAATTTCTAAGCGCGTCTAGTTTTTCAGTATAACACTGAAGCCTACCAGCGCGCTTAGCAAAGGATACCCACCCGTGTGACCACGTCGTGTGATAAAACGGTAATAGATGGATAGTGGGGTTAATTGCCGGTGAGCGGCTAACCTCAAAATTGGTGATTTTAGCCGCACCGATACAAAGGTACCGGGATAGGTGCGATCGTAATAATTTAAGACGCCGCACGTAAATAGGGATGGGGCACACGTTGATTCGCGAATTCGAAAAACGTGTATACCTACTTTCCCTACGGGAAGTTCGCAACGATGCTCGCGATTCGGACAACTGGATGCACGCAAGCGGAATAGTAATCCGAGGTGAACTCTAGAAGTTCGCCCTCGGTTATTTCGGATGTGAAGTCGATAACACCTTCATCATTGTATTGTTTTTTATACGCGCATTCGCGGTTACCTGTGGAATATTATGGTTTTTCTTGCTGGAAAAGTTTGAAGCTTTGTTAATGGCGGAAATGTTTTACGATGGTAATCACCGTAAAAAGGTGAAGGTGTTTATATAAGTTCTCTAATCCACGCGATGAGCGACACGTGGATTCCACTATCTTCAATATGTGGTTAGGATCACTTGATGTGTGTTGTGGCATTACTTTCCCTCGATTTACGAGGCGCCCATTTTAAAATACTATGTCTAGATACAATGTATATCTTTCAAAGCGGAACCTTTTTCTTGGCTTCTTTGCTACGCTTAGTAGTTTTCATTCGATGTAGTTATTAGTCTAGCATCCGCAATCGCCATCGCGCATACTAGAGCCTGGGGGACATGATGACGATAGTCTATATTCGGTCATCGCCCGACTAAAGTCCGATACTAACAAGCCCAAGACGAACGGGCTAAGCCGATAAGTGTTTGAGCCCGAAGGCCCAATCCAAAGCTATTTATGGAATACGATATCGGATATCTTCTAATCTTTAGAGATAATCATTCCCAACCGACTTAGGCGGGATACGCGAAGGTTGGGAACACGAAACCAACAAGGATTCGTGTGTATATAAAGGGAATCCTATCCTCGTTAAAGTGCGATTTAAAACCCTAACTCTCCTTTAACCCTAAACCGATTCTTACTCTCACGCCGGAGGATAATCGTGGGAAACAATCCCACGATAAGCCTAACGGTGTTTTCTGTTACTTAGTGCGCATGTCTCAAGAATCAAGACTCAATTGGTACGAGAGCCAGAGCCCCGAACAAGGAACGCCCAACTTTTGTATCAACATTATTTATTTGTAAATAGCTGATAATTATATGTCGGTGGGACCTTCAAGTGTATGAATTTTGTTGCTACTTGTATTGGCCAAAGACAAGCGTGCCAAGTAGAACCTGTTTATCTTAAGGTGCGTTTGGTATCTTGCTTTTATTAGGCTTTGATTAGAAAAAATATTAAATATATCTACGGTTAAGCTAATATTTAGTGGTTGACACTCTCAAAAATCAACCCCACAAAAAAAAAAAAGTGAGACCTAAAGAATGCGTCTATCTCCTTTTCTAATTTACTTTACAATAATAAATATTAGAGTAAATTACGCTGTTCGGTCTTATGGTTTGCGTTAATCGCAGCCGTTAGTCCTTTGACAAAAAAAATTGCACCGTTCGACCTTAAAAGTAAATATTATGCGCCGTTTGTCCTTCCTTCTAACGGAGCCCACTAACGCTCGTTAACTTGTTTTCTCATGAAGTATACTCGTCATTTGGCAACCATATGAACGAACAGTGTAATTTACTCTTTTTGTCAATTTTTATACGTTTTCATCCATTTTTTTACGCTTTCTTCGTGTTTTTTACGTTTCCATATAATTTCATCGATTTTTGTACGCTTTCGTCCGTTTTTATATGTTTTCATCTGTTTTTATACGTTTGCGTCCGCTTTTATACGTTTTCCTTACGCTTTTATCTGTTTTATACATTTTTATATGTTCTCATCCGTTTTTTTACGTTTTCATCTCTTTTTACGGTTTACTCCGTTTTTTATGTTTTCGTCTGTTTTTTGACGTTTTCGTCCGTTTTTAAAGTTTACATATGTTTTTGTACGTTTTATCCGTTTTTTTACGGTTTGCTTCGTATTTTTACGTTTTCGTCTGTTTTTTTTTACGTTTTCATATGTTATTTTACGTTTTAGTCCGGTTTCTTACGTTTTCGTCCATTTTTTAACGTTTTCAGCCATTTTACAACCGTTTTTTACGTTTTCGTCCGCTTTTTTACGTTTGAGTGTGTTTTCTTACGTTTTCGTCTGTTTTTTTACGTTTTCGTCTTTTTCTTTACGTTTTGCTTTGTTTTTGTACGTTTTCATTCATTTTTCTTATGTTTTAACCTTTTTTTACGTTTTCAACCGTTTTTTTAGAATTGACGTAAACGTAAAAAACAGACGTAAACGTAAAAAAAAAGGGGATTAAAAGTAAAAAAAAAACGGACGAAAACGTAAAGAATTGACTAAAACGTAAAAAATTGACGAAAACATAAAAAAGGAAGTAAAACGTAAAAAAAGACGAAAACGTAAAAAAACAGACGAAAGCGTAAAAAACGGAAGAAAACGTATGAAACCCTATTAAAACATATAAAAACATAAGGAAAAAAACGGACGAAAACGTATAAAAACGGACGAAAGCGTACAAAAACAGATGAACATGTATGAAAACGTAAGAAAAAAGGACGAAAGCGTAAAAAAATGGATGAAAATGTATAAAAATTGACAAAAAGAGTACATTACACCGTTCGTCCTTATGGCTGCGAAATGACGAGTATACCCTCATGGGAAAACAAGTTAACGAGCGTTAGTGGGCTCAGTTAGAGGGAGGGACAAACAATGTATAACGTTTGCTACTTAAGGTCGAACGGTGCAATTTTTTTGGTCAAAGGACTTACGGATGCGGTCAACGCAAACCACAAGGACGAACAGTGTAATTTACTCTATATATTATTACCATATTTGAGTACAAAATAATTAATACTTCAAAAAAAAAAAAAAAAAAATCTCTTATATTTTTTATAAATCCTAAACCAAATCCAAATCATATTCTAAACCCAACTACATACCATTAGTCAAAAGCATAGAGATTGGTATTTCCCCTTGAATCATATATCATTTCATAACCCATATATATAGTGATTAAAATTAGGGTTTCCCTAGAAGTTATACAAACTGGGCTCGGGCCAATGGGCCGATTACACTAAATATACAATAATATATGTCATCTAATACGCTCCGCAGTTAGAGCAGGAGACTTGCGGACGCTCAAAATGGATAAAAAATTAGCAAATAGTGGGTATGGAAGTCCCTTCGTCAAAATATATGCGTTCTGAAATCTCGATGGTACATGAAGAACTCGAACATGACCTGCTGCTACTTTGTCGCGAACAAAATGAATGTCAATCTCTATGTGCTTGGTGCACTGATGTTGCGCCGGGTTTACAGATATGTATACGGCACTGACATTATCACAATAAACCAAGGTCATTGTGAAAAGTGGGGTATGAAGCTCACGAAGGAGGTTGTGAATCCAAGATGTCTATGCTACGGCATTCACAACACCATGGTACTCAGCCTTTGCACTAGAACGAGACAACGTGTCTTGCCATTTGGAAGACCATGTCAGGAGGTTGTCACCAAGAAATACATAGTATCCAGAAGTAGACTAGCGCGTGGTCGGACAACCTGCCCAGTTAGCATCAGAGTAGGAAGTAAGTTGTGATGTAGTAGACCGAAATAGTTGTAATCCAAGATTCGTGGTTCCCCGAAGATAACGAAGAACACGCTTCATAACATTAAGATGTGACTCTGCATGTAAAGACATAACTGTTGAAACGCATATGACAAATTAGTTCGAGTGAAGGTGAGGTACTTAAGTGCTCCGACAACGTTGCGATACAAAGTGGGATAAGTTACAGGTGATCCTTCAGGTCCAAGCATCTTTTCGGTGTCAACTAGAGTCTTGTAGGGATTACATTTGAGCATGTGTGCCCGCTCAAGAATCTTGGTTGCATATTTTTCTGTGATAGGGTCATGCTAGAGGTAGTACGTGTGGCAGAGATACTGAAAAAATAGTTAAGCGGGCCAAGGTCCGTCATAGCAAACTCCCCATGTAGCGAAGAGATTATATGTTGCATGAGTGGAGTAGAAGAAGCTGTAAGAATGATATCATCCACATATAATAGTATGTAAGTTATGTCAGGCCCCATGTGAAAGATGAAAAAAGATGATTCAGTTTTGCTGTGAAGGAAACCGGCTCGAGTGGAATAGCTGGAAAATCGCTGAAACCAGGCTCGGGGGGCCTCTTTGAGGCCATAAAGCGACTTCTGCAGAAGGTAGACATAATCAGGATGAGTAGAATCAGTAAATCTGGGTAGCTGATGCATGTAAACTGTCTATGGGCATGAAGAAATGCATTCTTCACGTCTAACTAATTAATAGGCCACTGTCGGGAAACCGCAAGGCTAAGAATAGTTCGTATAGTAGCAGGTTTGACAATAGGGCTGAATGTCTCATTGCAATCGATTCCTTGTTGTTGACTACGACCATTTGCAACTATTCGGGCTTTATACTGACTTAAGGACCCATCTGCATTATATTTGTGCTTGTATAGCAACATGGAGCGGACAACATTGACATTTGGTGGGGGAGGAACAAGAACCCAAGTGTCATTTTTAGTGAGAGCTTTATATTCGTCATACATAGCATGTTTCCAATTTGGATCTCGCAGGGCGTGGAAAGGAGACTTAGGGATAGGCGAGGAGGTTGTAACATGGAAGTTGTATTTGGGGTTAGCTTTCACAGTTTCAAATTTAGAACGTGTGACCGGTTGTGGTGGTGGCGGGGGTGGTGGCGAGGTGTTTGGGGATGGCAATGTGTTTTGTGGTGCTAGTGTTGTTTGTGGTGATGGTGTTGGTAGCGGAGTTGAAGGTGTTGGTATTGGTGTTGTTTGTGGCATTGTTTGTTGGGAAGGAGTAGGTGTGGTGAGTATGCGAAGTGAAAAAGGGGAGGTGTCGAGATTATTATCTAAGAATTAGTATGAGGGAGTTCGAGTGGGAGTCATTAAACCGAAGGGAAAGACAGATTCATCAAATGTGACATGACGGGAAATGAGGATTTTGTTGGTGTTTAGGTCAAGGCACTAATACCCACGATGATTGTAGGGGTACTAGAAAAAGATAGATGGTGTGGTGTGAGGGGCAATTTTGTGAGGTGGAAAGGCGTAAGGATAACAAAAGGCATCCAAACATACGAAGATGAGTGTATGTGGTTAGTTTATTAAATAATTTCGTGTAAGGGATGTCATTGTTTAAAGAGGTGGAGGGGAGGATATTAAGTAAGTAAGTGGCAATGAATAGTGCTTCAACCCAATACTAGGGAGGAAGGAGAGCTTGAAAGAGGAGAGAACGTATAACGTTATTTATGGTACAAATCATGCATTCAGATTTGCCATTTTGTTGAGATGTACGTGGTCATGAGAAACAAAATTGAATGCCATTAGTGGCAAATAATTTATGGAGGGAGTTATTGTCAAATTCCAAACCATGATTACATTGGAAAGCTTTGATTTCACGATTGAATTGGGTTTTTACAAATGCACGGAAGTGCAAGAATTTTGGTTGCGCATCATATTTTTTGTGAAGTGGGTAAACCCATAAGAAATGTAAACAATGGTCTAAGAAAAGGACATAGTGTGTGTATCCACTTATGCTAGAGACAAGGCATTTCTAAAGGTCTGAATGAATAATGTCGAAGGAAGATGTGACAATAGAATAGATCGTTATAAGGAGAGTTTTGTTTGTTTCCCTAACTTGTAAGCATGACACATGTGTTGAGTGTTTTGTTTATTATAAGAAACAAGGCCACAGGACGAGACGGTTTGAGTTACAGAGTCACCAAAGTGACCAAGAAGTTTATACCAAAGTCGTTGGTGATTTGTAAGGATGGAAAAGGCTGAGCCGGCAACGTGTAAAGGGTATAGATCACCCGTTCTGTCACAACGAAGAAATGTTTGACGGGTATGATAATCACGCACAGTGAAACCATAAGGGTCAAAATTAATGGAGCATTTATTATCGGTGGTAATTTTACGAACTCAAACAAGGTTATTAATTATATTGGGTGTGACAAGAACATTTCTAAGGTGGAGGGGACGATAGGGGTTAAGAATCTGTACGTTACCAGAATGGGTGACAGGTATAGAAGATCGATTTTCGACAATAACTAATTGAAAATTGCGATTAATAAAAGAGGATTGAAGGTTACCGGTATGAGATGAAAGGTGAGAAGTTGTTCCGGTATCCATATACCACTTCTGATCACACAAAGCAATACTTTTTCTATCTTATTTTTATTTTATTTTTTTTGATTTTTTACTACAGGACATAACTTAATGAATAATGTCACACCCCGTTGAAGGCGGAAATGCGAGGTGTGACGAAATCAATATACATCACAAAAGAGATATAGTACAATACACTAACTAAAATTTAAGGATAAAGTACAACATTACGATATTATTCTAGCCGACCTTTCCAATTGAAACATAAAGTTTGGTTTCCAAAAGATGTTATTTTACTACATAATGACCATACATGACACGTGAAAACTCCTTTATACAAAAACCTTCATAAAATATGCTTACCGACGATCACCTGAAATGCATGAGAAAACGGGTCAACTATGAAAATAGTTGGTGAGTACACAGGTTTTATATAGTACGAAAACCATTTTTGAGAAATCTGCATGGCAGATGCCTGTCAACCCTTCTTGTTACAAGTCCCGCTCATACAAGACTTGTAACATACAAGTTCAGATACATTTCCATAATAAAAGCAGTGCGCCTGGTAGATGATACACACATGGTCATAACAATCTACAATAATAGCACCTCGTATATAATAAAGTATGCGGCAATGCCCCAAAAATAAATAATATGCATTCCGTAGACATGGAAACGAGAGGTTGGCCAACCTCTAATAGGGCTATCCATAATATCTACTACTCCGCACAAGGGATCCGTACGAACAATACATATAATTGGACGAACAATACATCATAACAGCTATTATATACCATTAGATCAAGACTGCTCCGAACAAGGGAGACTTGGCACTGCTTCGAACAAGGGAGACTTAAGATTTGAGTGCGTACGACACATCATAAGTTCAAAACAATTTATAAGGTCAAGACAAGTCAAAAGAGTTCAAAATAAGTCAAAGGGTTTAAGATTAAGTCAAACAAGTTCAAAATAGTCAAAGGGTTCAAAATTAAGTCAAACAAGTTCAAGTAATAAATTTTCATGCACTTCAGCCCCAAAATATATGTAAAAATGGTAAAAGAGGAGATGTGATTACTCACGAGCATAAATAGTAAAACGAAAGTTCGATAAGTTCATAATAGTGCAAACAATATAGTTTAAGTTTAGGTTAATACATTTCACCCCCAAATAAGTAAAACGGTAAAAAGAGACTGTGAATACTCACCTTAAGTTAAAGGTATTAATTTTTAGGAGATCAACAAAAAAGAAGTCGTCACAATAGTTCAGGTAAGCCACCTAAATAATTATAGGCCTATTTAGAATAATACGAGTGAAATGAAGCGATACACTAAATTATTATCGTTATATCACCATCTAATAGCCTTTGTTAGTTTAGTAAGTCAAAACAACGTTTACATCAAGTTCGGTATTTTAAAACATAAGCATAATTGTCTGCAATATTTTCTAATAGCCAAAAATTAAATATAGACAATAACGCTCAATGTATCATTTTCTACTATTTTAAGTCACCGGTTAGATTTTAATCCAAGTAGTTTGTAAAATAACATTTATAAAGTTTTAGGACGTGTACAAGTATTATAGAAGTGATACAATAAATTTTCCTAAGGTTTTATAGTCCAAGCGGACCCGAAAATGCTCTAAAATGCTAATTTAAGTTTTTAACAACTTTATATTTTAGGTGAATATGTGCAGACAATTTTATTAACTTTTCTGAAAAGTAGTCCGAACGTAACGGGGTCTAGCTCTTTCAATAAGCACTTTCATGCAAAAAAAAAAAACGTCGCTATTTAAGGTAAAATATCATTCTTGACAAGTTTCATTTTATAAGTTTGGACTGAATCAGGCCCGAAAGGGATCAAAATTCCGTTTTAAAATCTGAACAGAAAGTTACATTTTTCAAAAGCTGTAAAAAAACAAATAAGTTTCATTAAACTTCGTTTGACCATATCTTTATCGTTTTAAATCCAATTTTTACGTTCTTTATATCCCCCGAAAAGGTAACATATTTTTAATATTATAACATGTTAAAATAATTTTATGGCTACTGATCACTCGAATAAAATTTGGACAACATGTATTTTTGTCAAAATCATAAACCTAGCTTTATTTTTAACAACAATAATCTCCTAAATTTATCCCTTCATTCATATGATATCAATATTCCAAGAACCATGATAAGTAATTATATATAAAATATACACAACTAAATGGTGATATAACTTAATAATTAAGATGTGAAAATTAAAAGTAAGAAAAGAATGAGACTTTGAGATGGTGAGGTGATATGAACACTAATGTACCTAATAAAAACTCTTAAACACTTAGTAGCTTAACTATTAACCAAAATGAACTCAAATTAACCCTTGAACCAACAAAATTATTTCTCCTCCTTGTCCTTCTTGTTCTAGTCGACTAGTGAGAGTAAATAAGTGAAAATTTGTTTGCAAAATGTGAGAAAGATGAATGCAAATAGCTCCCCTTTTATAATGAAAGTAAGATATGATGAATATAATATTTTATTAACTTAGATTAAGCTACAACCAATTAAAATATATATATATATATAGGGTGTGGCGTTTGGTTGCTGTAGATGCAAAACAAGAGCAAAAAAAAAAAAGAAGAAAAAGAAAGGTGACATAATGTTTCATGCTTGAACTAGAGACTAAAGGATATTGTATTTATATAAAACCTAATGGGGGAGAGGTCTACAAAACTATACTATTTTATCCACACCATTTTTTTTCCCGGCTTAAAAACTTGGTTGGGCTGTAGTTTATGGTTGGCCTTTCTTTGTCGACGGCCCACCTTTTGTTAGACTTATCCGGGTAGTCGGTTGTATCACACGTGTTATTCACACAGATTCACAAAACAAAAAACATACAACATCTATCTTCTCTCCTCCTTTCGTCTTCTTCAACCCTTCGAAATCAAAACCAATTGATACAGAACATGTTGATGAAAATTGCATGTAACAAATTTGGTCTAATCAAATCGATTATGTGAGTTTCCTAATAATATGATCTTAACTGTTTTTTTATGATTTGATATGATTTATAAAAAGGTACTTTACTTTTATCGATGGTTTTTGTTTTGTTTTGTGGATTGTATTATTTTTTTTGTTCAATTTTATAATTAATGTTTAATTTGTGTTTGATTTTGCTAATTACAGTTTAGATAAATTGGATAAGCGCAAGTGGACTTAGCTAGTAAAGTCAGCTGATGTCAGTTTGATAATTTTATTGTTAATATGCTTGATTTGGAGACCACAAACAATCTGTTTTATGAGTGAATTTCGTTTGCAGGTAACTGCTTTTGAGGGCATTTGTGTTCTGAGTTTGTGGTGTCACACAGAAGGTAACCTCAAGTTTGATCTCTACAATTTCTCTTTTAATAAAAATGATCTAAAAGAGTTTGATTTGAACTCGATAGTCGCTACTAGATCGCAAGATAGTTATATGCCTATATCAAATCATATCATTTGTTTCAGGAAACACTAATACTCAAAATTCACCAGAAGGTTGTTACATTTAGTTTTTAGCCTTTGAAGAAATAGTATACGTAGGTTACGGATAAGCTAACATACGAGCTTTTGTAGTAAAGTTAGTTAACAATAAGCCTATAACTAACAATTGTAAAAATGTGCCTATTAATTATTAGTTATAGAAATTTTACATTAAGTTTCTTTATTTGGCGAGTATAATTATTTCACTACATGTAACCATCTTGCCAAACACTCCTCACCAGCAAGTGTATTTTCAGTCCACTTTAAACAGTCACTGTTCATGTTATAATGATGCAGGTTTTACTGATCAGGTTTTAATATTTATAAAGTCTCGTTATACCTATGGTCTACCCTAATGCACTAACGGGCAAAGGTGCCGTCGTGTGTAGTGTAGTATTCGGTAAAACCGAGGTCGTCCCAAGAGCTATGTGTGTTGTATTATTACTAAGTCTAAGTGTCACAAGATTTAATAATGATTTCGATAAGGAATTCATTAATTAACTACTAAAGCAAATAAAGGGAAAGGTTTAATCAATAGAGGATAGTGGTGCTAACCTAGTTATTCCTCCTAGCTAGTAATGTCTACGTCTACTTACTTCCAATTACTTCAAGTGGGGTCAAAGTCGAGAGGACAACATTTGGTCAATTCACCCTAACCTATCAGCAAAGATGCCACCACAAGAGAAGTTAGGTGTCCCCTCATAAGTCCTGTTGTTCCTGATCCCCTAAGCCAAGTCATTAAGTACCGCTATATGCTAGATTTATAATAGTGAGTGCCCGGGCGTTAGCAACTTAAACACTCACCCCCTAATTCTTAAGTTCATCCAAACGGTAGGTGATCGGTTGGTCAAATCGCACAAGTAGAAAGGGTCGATTGGTCATATCTTACCCTTCCCGCCTCATCCGCTCACCTAGGGTCGGTTGGTCATATCTCCTAGGCAATTGGCCTCACCGCCATTCAAAACTACCAAACAAGGGTAGCTACCAATAAACTATGCATGCATACACTTAGAAATAATTATACGGAAGTAATATAAACGCAAACAAAACAATTAAGGAATCATAACTAAGCCAAGACCAAGAGGTGCTTAGCACTCATATTAACCATACAAATCAATTCAATATTCAAAGTTACGAAATACATGAATCGAAAGTAAAGAAAAGATAAAATGCTAATGCTTATCGTAGGGAGTGATTTCTCCTTTGGGGACGCCCTATGCTCCTCTAGACACGCTTTGGCTTCTTCCCACGTTCTTTGGTTGTGATGTGTGGAATGGGTTGATTTGAAATTTGGAAATCGTGGGGTATTTATAGGCGGACCGGGTTCTGGCGTAACTAAAATAAGTGTTACGCCGTAATCTTCAATTCCTTCGTAATTTGAACTAGATCTCATCGTTACGGCGTAACCTTATGAGTGGTTATGCCGTATTCTTCAATATTACTTGGTTACGCCGTAGTTGGTGAAATAGTTACGGGCGTAGTTATCGCCGGGCGTGGAACCTCATTTGACCTAATATAGTTACGTCGTAGTCTTTGGGGAGAGTTACGCGTAACCTTCGATGAGTTGGTTTTCGAGCCACGCTTTAGTTACGGCGTAATGTGAGAGATGAGTTACCAGTAACTTCTTCAAAGTCGACATACTATGATAAATCTTTGATATTTCTCCAATTCCGCGTCTCTTTAGCTCTAATGCTCGTAATTTACCTGAAAGTGGAAAACAATGGAAAACAAGCGTAAATCCATATAAATGATATAAATTACAAGCATTATCGGGGGAAATTGACACTTAATATTCTGGACTATTTGATGTTATCAAATATCCCCCCACTTGAACTCTACTTACCCTCAAGTAGACCTTATTAGAAAGATTCCTAAAAATATATCTCCCATAACCTGGAAAATATAAGTTTACAAATCTCTTATGCTAGAATAAAACAAAGGCGAACACCTCACGATATGGGAACAAAACACTCAAATCTCTCAACTATTCTAAGTGTCAATTTTGGGGTGATCACTCAATCGCACAGTCATAGCATGTATTCTATCATAAGCTTGGCGGTTACAAAAATCTCCACCACTAGAGTTAAAGGGTAAACAATTCTTGAAGGCAATATGGGTAGACACGACAAAGGTAAAGGAGTGACTCGTCATTACTAACATGTCACGGCGAAGTGGACAAAATTAATGATACATGACCAAATCCATGGCTAAGACACCAAAGATTGCTCGCTGCATCACCTAGACATGCTTCATGACTAAAGGGTAGGATAAGACATGGAATATATAAATGGTGTAAAATAAAAAACAAGCAGGTAGTCTAAATTTATAACCAAGTCATCACCACTTACCATCCGCCCAAAGTTCAAGCTTTGAAGTCAAGAAACCGGATCATGAAATACTAGGTAGATGTGTCATTAGAGGACGTCGTGATGGGCACACTACCTTTTCTCCAACTATTGGCATAATTACCAACTCCAATCTTCGAATGTGACCAAGGTGGCCTCCTCGATACTAAATCTATAAAGCTCATAACATAGTGCTTATAACATCGCACTTTACAATAACTAAATAACATAACTTCTTTTTTTTTTTTCTTTTTTTTCAATCATAACAATAATAACTAAACATAATATCCCCCCACTTGAGATGAACAATGGGAATTCGGGGGGCCTTCAATGATCTTCAGGAATATGTCGTCGATGAAAGCGTGATTTCCGAACCTTTCCACTTGAACCTTGAACTTAGGAAAATGATGACTTCCCAATCACAAATAAAGACTACAGGGTAGGATAAGGTGTATTGAAACAATATATTGGGTTAACAAAATGAAATGAATGGCTCAGATGGGTGTGTCTAGGGGTATCTTGCACTAAAGGTGAGTGCAACAAAAGGGTTTCACATTGTAACACCCCCAAATTTTGTGATCGCAATGAATTCAAGTGGGTGTTACTTAATGGCACTGTGCTTTATCAATAGAAACGAACCCTAATTGCGCTATTTTAAAAGATTTATCATTCGATTTATATAAATATCGAGTTTACAAAATGAGGTCCCGTGGTTTTACTGCTTTATTAAATAAGTTTTGAAAGATAATATAGCCTTCTTGAGTATCCGTGCCACTCCGTGCCATCCTCGTAAATTATGAACCGAGATAAACATGCTAAAAAGTGTCAACACAAAGGTTGGTGAGTTCATAGAGTTTATAGATAAAATAGTTGAGTTCAATAGTTTCAAGTTTGAGCGATTATTGTAATAAATACAAATATCGAAGAAATAAGTAGTGGGTTACATTGTTACACCCATAGTTCGTTTGTTTAGTAATCGGTTGAACACAAGTTTCAAGGTTGGGCCACGTTGTTGCACCCATAAATTTAGTAGTTGCAAGATTTGTATCGTTGCAACACAAGATATATTGCCTTAAGTCTCATGAACGCAAACCTTATGATGACGGCATCATAGTAATGAACTAATGATGTAAGTTACCGACATCATAGAGATGATGTAAGTAATAAGGCCCTCGGGTAGGAGTTTGCCAACTTCCTATGTGGTTCTCAATAAAGTGCACTTGGCTACTTATCCAAAGAACACAAGTGGGCGTCAACCGCCAATAGATCTATTCACTATATTCGCGTTCACTCGCAAGTGATTAATGGCTCATGATAGAGGACTTTTAGTGGCAATGATAAGTAACTTAAGCAATAGCAATCGTGTTCACATAAAGATAGTACTTGTGTTCGGGTTTGTAGCAAAGCGTATAAAGTGTGATTACGAACTCATAGTAGTATGTAAAAGCTTTAGAGTACTTGTGAAAGTAAAATGAGTAGTTAAACATGTATCTCCTCAAAATAGTATAAAATGCATAAAAGTAGGGCTATGAAACTCACAAGAATCGTAAGAGTTTAAAATAAATGTAAAATATCAAGCAATATTTGAGCATGTATCTCCCAAAAGTTCAAAATAAGAAAAGAGGGCTATGACTCACCTCGATGTTACAAAGAGTCTGGATGGAAAACAAATTAAGTAATATGAATAAGCTGCTCCAACTCGTGACCTGAGTTAGTATGTCATGTTTTTTTAGTATTCGAATTCAAGTTTATGCGATGATAATGCTTTATCGATAGTTGGGTAAACATGAAGTCTCTTCAAAAATTAGTAATATTTATCATACTTATTTTTATGGCTCGGACGGTTGTTAATAAATTTTATCGAAACCCAAGTTGTTAAATATGATATGTTATATTTTACCATTTTGAATATTTGCGATTTTTACCCTTGCACTTTCAAAAATGACACTTTATACCCTCAACTATGGGTTATTGACAAAATCAGCCCTTGTATAATTAAATTTGAAGAAATTACATTTTTAGCCCAAGAAATCTTTATCTTTCAGAAATTACAATTTTTATACTTGTAATTTTATAAGAATTATTCACTTGTTTTAGGCCTAAATTGACAAAAGTACGGGTAAATATAAGCGAGGCCTTAAAAGGTTTTTACTACGTTATTGATCCCTTCAAGAGTTTGTCCGGTGTTATTTCTAATGGTTCAAACTAGAAGTCTTAAGCTCTTACGGTTTGGTCGCAGTGATTTCTCAAGGTAGGGGGTTTAGGTGCCTTTTGTTGGTTTTGGGCAATAACAGGGCTAAACAAGGGCAGATTTTACACGAGGCAAGCTAGTGTTTCTACAACGCGTTTGACCCTTTAAATACTTTGCTTTAAGCTCTTCTAAATGGTATAGGTCTCATCTCCTAGTCGTCTTTGATTAGAAAGATACAAGTCCACGAACATGGCCACTTGGCCATGACGCGTTTTAAAGAAATTTCATTTTTAACTCATTAACTTTCACGGTGTCATCTAGGGACATTGTAATATGTTTATTAACTCTTTTTAAGTTATTTTCCATCATCCTATAACTCCCACGACTCAATTTTTGAAAAGTGTACACAAGGCCTATTTATGAAAATTCCCGCGAGTCACCTTCTTTGTGGTCGATTATAAAAGAGAATATATGTGCTTTTAAAGACGTTATTGGGGCATTAAAATCTTTGTAGCAAGCCCTTTAAAATGGTGTAAATCTCGTACCTTGCAACCCTTTAATTAACAAGATATTAATTACGGAAAAGGGCTACTTAGGCTAATCTTGCCAAATTGCAATTCTCGTTTTTAAACCATAAAACTTTATATATTTTGCATGCAACCTTGTGAAATGTTGTTTTACTCATTTGTAATGTTTCTAAGATAGTTCGTAATCAAATTTATCAAAAATCCCGATTTTTCCCCACAAACCTGTTATAAAATACTTTTGGTGTTTAGGACTTTTAGCCATAATGAAGGGCTGTTTTTAAGCATGGCGACTAGGCTTTTCAACCGGGTTATAGGGGCGTTCTAGAGTGTCCTAGGTGGTGTTTAAAACGGTACTTTGATTGGCTCTAATACCTTTAACCCGATGTAAATAACTGGTGCGCAAATAGGGGGGCTGTGCTGTTTTTGTAACATATATAACAGCTGTTGGGATTTTTAATAAATTATGAATTCGTTATGCATTTTCTGGATCCGTGCTTTTGAGTTTTTGAAGAAAACGTCGTTCCGGACAACTTTCGTGTTTTAACTTTTTCATGAAACGGAACAGAAGTGCCTCGAATTGCGTGCCCGACGCTTCTGTCCACAGAAAGTTTTGGACAGGTTTTTGTAAACTTTGTTAAACCGTATCTTTTGACTCGTGTACTCATTTTAGGTGATTCAAATTGCCACATTTTCCTTATAAAATCCTTTGTAACAGAATGCAATTGATATTAAAGGTGATAATGATATTGAGTGAGTTTAATGGACTTACAAACTTGGGATTTGATTATGAAAGAAAGTGACCAAAGGGTCTTCAAACTTGGAATTTAGCTAACCAAAGCTTTCCAATGCAAAATTTTAGAGTACAATCTTCCTTTTACTCTTATTAGAATCTTCAATTCAGTAGGTAAAGAGTGTTTGTGTAGGTTTTTAGTTTGTAATCGGGGTGTGAGGTGAAAGAGTGAAATTGATGTCAATTTATATAGGAAAAATATCTAGGGTTGCATTTATTTTTAACGTGTATAAAGTGTCCACGTTTCATGTTCAATGAATATTTATCAAGTGTTTATATTTCAAAGAACATGTATAAAAGTATAGAACCATGCATGATTGAAAGTAGCATAATGAAACACGTATGGCTTTTGCATGCATGAAAAAAATATAAGGCACATATGGTATGAATTGACATTTGATATGTTGCATGATTATGGGACACATATTTTGTTAACATATTTGTAGTTTAATGTATTTGTAACATGTATACATGTAGTGTGACGTGGGTTAAGCAGATGGATAGTAGACTTTGTGATAATCTTTAGATTTATTAATAGTTTAAGGTGTAGAGGGTATAGTTTGATCCTGGTACTTACTAACGTTAAGTCCTTAAGTCACGAAACATAAAACCGGATAACATAAAAATGAAATACTTATAAAAATGTCAAAATTTATCAACATACCCCAACTAAGTATATTAAACTTGTGATACGTTATAAGGAGGGCGTATACGTTGATAAAACCTAATAACGTAAGTTTGAGGACTTGTATTATGTAAAGAGTATAATGTAAAAACAACAAAGTGGCAATAGTTCATATGAAGTATGACTATTGATGAATTTGAGTATAGACTTATCTAGTCTTGTGTTGGTCGTAAGTAAAATTCACACGATTAAACTTTTGTGATTATTACTAAAAGTAATATCATTTAATAAAAACGTAATAATAATTGGTATTAAATATTTAAAAATAGACCTGAAATATGCGAGGTGCAATCCTTGTTTGGTTACTTGGTCGCAAGATTCAAAATAAAAATGAAAGAAATATATTTTTGAGTTACATTAGGCTTATAATATATTATGAGAAAATCAAGTTTAAGGTTAATGCATTATAGTCTTGTAAGGTGTGCTTTAAAGTAGGTACACTAATGTTTATGATATAATTTAAATTATAGTTAAGGCTTCTATGCTTTAGAGACTTGTACTCTAGGTATAAAATGTTGTACTTTACTATTTATGAAAAATCGTAGTTATAATAAATTAGGGTTTCATGTAAACTCAAATAAATGGTTAACGTTTAACTTGAAAGTTTAATAATTGTACGTTAACGTAATAACGTTAAGTGGTAAATAAAAGTTGAAAACTTTTATACTTGACATATAAGGAATGAACTTAAGACCTTCTGATGTTGGTGTGTGAGTTACGTCATATTAGTTAGTTGTTGTGATCAAATAAAAGGATATCGTTTCTTAAAAAAAAATTTGGACGTAGAAAATGGATAAGTATTCTTTCGTTAGAATATTATATTAGTTTAATACGAGGTGAAATTTACCAGTGGTTACACACATGGGGGTCGAGAAGTCGAGGTGACTAATCGATAGACACACAATGGTAGGCTATTTGGGTGATAATCCTATAATATTGCCTTCTAAAACCGAAAAGTCCAAATACATCGAGCTAACTCAACATACCTCGCCTATGGTCTCGAAATGATGCAAAGGCCAAGTTCTAAAGTTTACAAGCTACCCAAGACACTCATAATTTGGTGGATTTGGGGTAAAATATTGAAAACGGATAAGGCTAATCTCACCATATAATATCAAGGGTTGTATGTGCTCGGTTAAAGTCTAATCTAGTTAGGTTAAGAAAAACATGTCAAAATTTAAAAATGGCATAATTTTTCAAAATAAACTAGAAAACGAGGGCAAAATAATGTTCAAGAGATAATTCTACTCGTCCCCCACTTGAATTGTACAAAGTCCCTTTGTACTAAGCGCTTAAATAAAGGTGAAGAGAAAAGTAGAATTAGAGCGAGAACTTCCACAAATTTGCTCCAAAAGAAAGAAGGCCCCGAAAAAGAGTGCGCCGTGTAAGCATCATGAACAAACTTCAATCCTCGAAATCACACTACCGACAAGCATAATTCTAAAAAGAAAAATGAAAATGAAAAACAAACCTAACTCACTTTCAGATGAATCACGGTTGCATTTAGCATATGCAACAAGTTTTAAACCACTTGGTGTCCCAAGTGGACGAGTGAAGTCTCGTGAGGGTTTACATGGAACACACCACAAAGTTCATTTAAAATACTAATACAAGGTTATTGTGTTTTAAAATGAAAGAAGTAAAGCAGAGGAAGATTACATCGTAACTCTTTCAGGGAGTTACGCCAGAATCGGCAAAACCCGACTTAAGTCGCAAAGCGAGTGGTTACGGCGTAACCACCGAGATGGTATGACGCCGTAATTGGTAATGCTTCAAAATTACTCACGCAAAGGTTGGTTACGCGTAATCACATAGATGAGTTACGCCGTAACTATGGTCGATCAACAAACCGCAGAAGAATTACTTCCTCGTTTCCGCAAAATGGTTAGAAAATACAAAACCCTACGTAAATAGAAATAAAACAAAAGAAATGGATAATTCGGTTGTCTCGAAGAGCACATTCTTTATTTACGAAGTCTTTAAGTTAGACTCGAGTCATGGGCTTTAGGCGAGGCGAAGAACTCATCTCCAAAGCTTGCTAACATCTTGCCCATAATAAAGTTTTGCACGGTGTCCATTTACCTTGAAATATACTCCTTCTTTGTTATGAACCTCAATAGTCCCATATGGAAACACCCGACTTCATCGTAAGGGCCAACCCAACGATATCTCATTTTCCAGGGAATAATTTGAGTCTTGAGTTAAAACGAGAACCTCTTGTCCTACTTCAAATTTTTATCCTTAATTCGCTTATCGTGCCATCTTTTGATCCTGTCTTTGTATGCTCGGCATGATCGTATGCTTCGTCTCGTAATTGCCTAAACGATTTATTTGGGAAAATCGGTGTTCCTTGATCACATCGACCTCTAAATTAGCATTCTTGAGAGCCCAATATGCTTTATGTTCTAATTCTACGGAAGATGACATGCTTTTCAAGAACAATCTTAAAAGGGTGCTTCCAATAGAGTTTTGAAAGTTGTTCGAATGCCCATAAAGTCTGCCGAGTTTGTCGAACCAATCTTTTCTATTATCACGACGGATTTTTCTAAAATTCGCTTGAGTGCCCTATTGGTGTTTTCAGTTTGCCCATTAGTTTGTGGGTGATAAGGTGTAGACATTCGGTGGAGTACCCCATATCTGTTGAGAACTTTCTCCATAATAGCATTACAAAAGTGCGTCCCTCGATCACTTATGATGGTCTTAGGGATCCCAAACCTGGAGAATAATCTTTTCAAAAAACGAATGACACTTTTGGCATCACATGTCTGTAGAGCTGCAGCTTCTACCCATTGTGAAACGTAATCGACAGCTACAAGGATATAACTTTTATTCTTTGATGGGGTGAAGGGTCCCATAAAATCGATCCCCCAAACATCAAAAACCTCACATACCATAATGTTGTTGAGTGGCATCCGATTTCGAGAAGAGATGTTTCACGCCCTCGACAAGTGTCACAATCCTTACATGTTTTGCGGCATCTTTGAAAATGCTAGGCCAAAAGAATCCGCCTAATAAACCTTCCGAAGCGGTTTATCGCCCCATAGTGTCCTCCCGCAGTCCGTTGTGACAATGTTCCGAACTGTTTTTGCTCATTTCCAAATACACATCTCCGAATAATACCATCCGGGCATGATTTAAAAGGAAATGATCATCCCAAAAGTAATATTTAAGATCCGAGAAGAACTTTTCTTTTGATCATAAGTTTTGTTGCTCGGTAATACCGCCGCGAGGTAATTAGCAAAATCTGCGTACCATGGTTCGGAAGCGGAATCCTTAATTCTCATCGCCATGAGATGCTCGTCGGGAAGGAGTCCCGAATAGTTTCTTTGTCAAGTTCTTAAATCTCGTGGTTTTCTAATCGTGAGAGGTGATCAATCGCTAAGTTTTACGCCTTTCTTATCCTTGATTTCAATTTAAATTCTTGCAAAGAAGAAAGACCCATCTTATCAATCTTGGTTTGGCATCCTGCTTATTGAATAAGTACTTCAAAGCGTAATGGTCGATGTAGACAATGCTTTTGACATTACTAAATAAGATCCGAATTTATCAAAGGCATAAACCACGGCCAGGAGTTCCTTTTCGGTGGTTGTGTAATGCTCTTGTGCCTCATTTAAGGTTTTACTAGTGTAATAAATGGGTTTAAATTTTTTATCCACCCTTTGTCCTAAAACAGCACCCACAACATGATCACTAGCATCGCACATAAGTTCAAAATCGTTCCCCCAATCAGGAGCAATAATAACAGGAGCAATAGTCAATTTTTCTTTTAAAATATCAAAAGATTTTTTGCAATCGTCATTAAAATCAAATTTTGCATCTTTCATGAGGAGTTGGGTCATAGGTTTGGCAGTTTTGGAAAAGTCTTTTATAAATCTTCTGGTTGGATAAGGAAGTCGAGAAATAACGTCAACCTTAGCTTTATCAACTTCGATCCCTGTTTTGGAAATCTTATACCCCAAAACAATCCCTTCTCTTACCATAAAATGACATTTTTCCCAGTTAAGGACAAGGTTGGTTTCTTCACATCTGGCAAGCATTTTAGATAAATTATTAAGACAAGATGAAAAAGAGTTACCGAAAACCGAGAAGTCGTCCATGAAGACTTCTATAAAATCTTGACACATATCAGAGAATATTGCGCCATGCAATCGTTGAATGTGGCGGGAGCGTTGCAAAGTCCGAAAGGCATCCTTGGTGGCGAATATTCCGTATGGGCGGTGAAAGTAGTCTTTTCTTGATCCTCATAGGCGATCGGAATTTGAAAGTATCCCGAAAATCCATCAAGGAAACAATAATACTCATGTCCAGAGAGCCTTTCTAGCATCTGATCGATAAATGGAAGGGGGAAGTGATCCTTTCATGTTGCGTCATTTAATTTCCTGTAATCGATGCACACCCTCCAACCAGTGACCGTCCTAGTAGGTATCAGCTCGTTATCTTCATTAGTGACTACTGTCATTCCCCCTTTCTTTGGCACAACATGAATAGGACTAACCCAAGGACTATCGGAAATAGCGTAAATTAGACCTGCATCAAGAAGTTTAATGATTTTGTCTTTTACCACGTCTTGGACTTTTGGGCTCAATCTCCTCTGTGGTTGTGCTACTGGTTTAAAATCATCTTCCATTAGTATCTTGTGAGAGCAGTATGAAGGGTTGATCCCTTTTATGTCAGAGACTTTCCATGCAATTGCCCCCTTGTGCTTGCTTAAAACCTGCAATAGCGACTCCTTTTATTCGTCAGATAACAAAGAATCACAATAGGAAAATTACGATCCCCATTAATGAATGCATATTCTAAATGCGAAGGGAGCTCCTTGAGTTTGGGGGTAGTATCAGCTTCTTCTGGGGTGTTCGCAGAACATAGCGTTTGATTGTTCACAGCCAGTTCTTCTGTTTCGCTTTCTCCATCGCTAGATATCCCATCATTATCTTCGAATTTCAATGATTTCAAAGGGTCGGGCAGAAAGCAATCCTGGGCATGTTTCTGAGCATTAGCTTCGATAAGGTCGAAATCATCAAGGTTGTCGTCAGTGAAAGAAGCATATCTCACTGATTTTTCAAGATCGAAGGTAATCTTGTTATTTCCAATCTCCAACGAAATCTTCTTGTTAAAAACATCAGTCATAGCGTGTGCGGTGGCAAGAAAGGGTCTCCCAAGCAAAATTAGGATATCATCCTCTTCCATTTCAAGGACTACAAAGTCAACCGGGAAGACAAATTTATCGATCTTAACAAGAACATTTTCAGCGATTACTTTAGGATATTGAGTTGTTTTATTAGCTAGCTCAATGCACATTCTAGTTGGTTTCGTGTCCCCAATTCCCACACGAATAGAGAGAATGGCATAAGACTTATGCTTGCCCCAAGATCGGCAAGGGCCTTATCGAACATAATTCCCGATCGTGCAAGGTAAGGTGAAACTCCTGGATCTTCTTCTTTGAGAGGCATATCTTTTAGAAGGGAGGCAGAGCACCTTTGATTTAAATTTATCTACTTCCTATCAAAAAGTCTTCTATGGGTTAGGAGATCCTTCATGAATTTAGCATATTTGGGCATTTGCTCAAGAGCTTCAACGAGAGGAATATTAATGCTGAGTTGTTGTAACTTTTCCATGAATTTCTGAAATAACATTTGTTCCTGTTCCTTCTTAATTCTTCCCGGAAATGGTATTGGAGGAACGTAGGGACGGACTTTCTCGATAGTTGGTGGATCCCCCTTGGTTTCTTTGTTGTTGTTTTGAGGCGTTTCTTCACTCAGATCATTCGAGTTTGAAGGGTTGGTTGGTTCCTTATAGTTTAATCCACTTCTGGTTGTAATAGCATGTGCTAGATCTCGAGGATTTGGTTCAGTTGTGCTAGGTAGTTCTCCTTCATCTCTCATTCTGATAGATTTTGTGAGCTTTCCGACTTGATTTTCAAGTCTTCTTATAGCAGCTGCTTGTGTTCTCAGCACATGGTCGTAATCACGCTTGATATTCCATACCAATTTTTTGTTCTCTTCTTGTTTTCTGCTGGATTCCTTAACAAGCTTCTTTACAACCTTTTCCGGATCTGTTACTCTCCCATCAATGGGTTTATCGAACTTGTGTTTAACCATTTTGACCTCTTCAGTAAGGGATTGCATATCTCTTCAGTAAGGGATTGTAGCTCGATAGGGTCTTCGTTCCAATCTTCATTCCAAGACGACGAGTGGAGAGCTACTTCTTCAACTCTTGTCCATCCTTTATCAGCAGTCATTAACGGGATAGGTTCTTTTGAGTCTAATAATTGCCGAGTTTTTATGTTTAACCCGTTGGAAAATATTTTCAGTTGCTAGTGCTTGTTGAGTTTATGCTCGGGGCACTTGAGGATGGCTTCGTTGAATCTTTGCCAAGCCGTAAATAGTGGTTCATCATTGAATTGGCTAAACCTCCTAATTTCATCAACTTGCTGGAGGATTTTTGCAGGGGTTCGGTATTCTTTAAGAAAAGGCCTTCTTAAATGCACTCCACGTTGTGATAGATCCAGATGGAAGTTTCTTTAACCAATCTCTAGCTCTTCCTTTTAGGGTAAAAGGAAATGCCCTCATCATAACATGATCTCTGGAGACCCCAGGCGCGTGAAATAAATCGGCGATCTCACATACTTTTGCTATGTGCTCGTGTGCTTCTTCATCTTTGGTTCCATAAAAGCAACATCTTTTTAGTTCTTCAAGACATAGTCCCCAGAATTTGAATTTTACATTCTCTTCAAGAGTTGGAATGGTGATTCCCTGTTTACTTTTAGAGGTGGTGAGATAATCATTCATAGTGAGAGACATAATATCAGAATAAAATTAAAGACTTAATAAAAATCCAAATATAACTCCCCGACAACGGCGCCAAAAACTTGATGCGTGTTTTCTTGACTGTGTTTTAATATTTATAAAGTCTCGTTATACCTATGGTCTACCCTAATGCACTAACAGGCATGTACCCGGTCATGTGTAGTGTAGTATTTTGTAAAACCGAGGTCGTCCCAAGAGCTATGTGTGTTAGATTATTACTAAGTCTAAGTGTCACAATATTTAATAATGATTTCGATAAGGAATTAATTAACTAACTATTAAAGCAAATAAAGGGAAAGGTTTAATCAATAGAGGAGAGTGGTGCTAACCTAGTTATTCCTCCTAGCTAGTAATGTCTCACGTCTACTTACTTCCAATTACTTGGTGGGGTCAAAGTCGAGAGGATGACATTTGGTCAATTCGCCTAACCTATCAAGAAAGATGCCACCACAGGAGAAGTCGTGTCCCTCATAAGTCCCATTGTTCCTGGTCCCTAAGCCAAGTCATTAAGTACCGCTACATGCTAGATTTATAATAGTGAGTGCGGGCGTTAGCAACTTAAACACTCACCCCTAATTCTTAAGTTCATCCAAAAGGTAGGTGATCGTTGGTCAAATCACACACGTAGAAAGGATCGCTTGATTGGTCATATCTTACCCTTCCGTCTCGATCCGCTCACCTAGGGTCGGTTGGTCATATCTCCTAGGCAATTGGCCTCTACCACCATTCAAAACTACCAAACAAGGGTAGCTACCAATAAACTATGCATGCATACACTTAGAAATAATTATCTGGAAGTAATATAAGCGCAAACAAAACAATTATGAATCATAACTAGGCTAACACCAAGAGGTGCTTAGCCGCTCATATTAACCATACAAATCAATTCAATATTCAAAGTTCTGAAATACATGAATCAAAAGTAAAGAAAGATAAAATGCTAATGCTTATCGTAGGGAGTGATTTCTCCTTGGAGACAACTCCGTATGCTCCTCTAGACCGCCTTTGGCTTCTTCCCACGTTCTTTGGTTGTGATGTGTGGAATGGGATGATTTGAAATCTCGGAAATCGTGGGGTATTTATAGGCGGATCCGGGTTCTGGCGTAACTAAAATAAGAGTTACGCCGTAATCTTCAATTCCTTCGTAATTTGCACTAGATCTGCTGGTTACGGCGTAACCTTATGAGTGGTTGCACCGTATTCTTCAATATTACTTGGTTAAGCCGTAGTTCTTTGAAATGGTTACTGGCGTAGTTATCGGGCGTGGAACCTCATTTGACCTAATATAGTTACGTCGTAGTCTTTGGGAGAGTTACGTCGTAACCTTCCGATGAGTTGGTTTTCGAGTCACGCTTTAGTTACGCGTAATGTGAGAGATGAGTTCGCCAGTAACTTCTTCAAAGTCGACATACTATGATAAATCTTTGATATTTCTCCAATTCCACGTCTCTTTAGCTCCAATGCTCGTAATTTACCTGAAAGTGGAAAAAAAATGTTAAACAAGCGTAAATCCATATAAATGATATAAATTACAAGCATTATCGGGGGAAATTGTCACTTAATATTCAGGACTATTTGATGTTATCATATAACCTTATCCAAACATTCCTCACTAGCGTAAACCTCTGAGAAGTACATTTTCATTCCACTTTAAACACTCTCTGTTCATGTAATAGCCTTATCCAAACACTCCTCAATAGCGTAGGACACTATTGATCAATTATGATTTTAGCAACGTCGCCCTGAAATCAATCAACAATGGCGAAATGTGATGAATATATTTAGAATTACACCTGGTCAATAGATCTATCTTCATGAAAATAAGGAAATCCATGTGATTTGTATCCCTTAGCATTTAATTTAATAATTGCTGAAGAAACAAAAATGTGGTCACGTGGACGTGCATGCATATTACATTGACTCATTGAGTCCCTTTCTATCGTCTCTATATCTTGGTCGACTTATAATGAAGAACATCGCAACACCTTTCATGTGATCAATGAACACCCATGCTATAGTGTCGGTCACATAAGCGGTTTGTCTCTGCGTGTGACCATGTCTAGGTGCACTTAAGGAAGCATCCTTATATCAGTCCACATATTCATGTTATATAAATTATTGTATACTATTAAGAAATTATTGATACGGGTTGCATAATAAATAAGAAAAGAATACTATGAAAGGACAACGGATTTTTGATTTTTTGGTAAATGACATAAAGTTGTGGAGCCGATGTGAATCAGAAACTGTTTAGAGGCTTTTCGATAACAGCGGCTGCCTTTATGTGTCAATAGGGTGCGGAAGGCAAACATGAGGAGTAAGAAGACGAGGCCGACGAGGATTCTGAAGAATCTCAGTGCGCGATTATGGGTTTGTGTCTCATTTAAATCTTTGAGCTTTGACACTTTCATTGTCTTCGATTATTGATATGATTTGTGGGTTTCTGATGATTTGTGAAAAAAAAATATGAAACCTTTGTGTAGTTAATTTGATCATTTGATAAATAAAATTGTAAGATTTACCTCCGTGTTTCTTTATCACTTGCATTGTAATTGTAGATACAAATACTGGAAATCCTATTTACACGTCCTCCAACGATACACAAACGAAATCCACTTTCCTTTCGGGTATGATACAGTTAGCAATTCGCAGTTTTTCTCACTTTTAATACACTCATCTGTCTAATGATACGATGATTGTACCTTTGGAATTACAGCCAACGGCCATCGAGCGTATGCTTTTTGCAAAAGGAGGTTCAGCCGAATATACGCAGGTACGTTCCAATATTAATGCACATACATTTTAAAATTTTTAGTAGACCTCAGTTGGGGTGTTCCTAATCTTTCTGTGTTCTAATCATCGAGCGTATTCTTTTTATGTGTCGCTGCTACTTTCAGGTCGTACTTACTTGAGCCCAATGTTGTTAGACTTTGGTACACAGACGGTTCATCATCTCCTATATACAAATTCAGATGCGTGTACATCGTCTGGAAATGCCTTTATGGACACGAAACATTCATGCAGTCTCATTAGCCATTCGCTTTTGACTTCATACCAAGAACATGTCCCTGATACTCATGTTATCCCTCATGTTCTGGGTATAACATACACAAACACTTTTTCTTATGTATGTTTATGTTACCATTGTTGCTTTGATGCATGCTTATAAACGGCTACTTCGTCATGTTTATGTGTTAGGCGTTGGTGCTGCTCGATGTCAAACACCCTCATTTGTGTCTTCATTTTTGTCGGACGATGCTACAAATACAAGGCCTTCGTGCAGTTTCCCAAGCCATTTATAGGACCCTATGTATGAAATATTCGGTTTTCATATTGATCCAAGTCCTCAGATTTTAGGTATGAACCATATAAATGTCTTCCTTTTCACATGTATCTTCCTGTTTAATCGTTCAGATATATTCTTACACCCTCTATTGTGTTAATATTTATGTGTTAGCACTTCCCGCTGCATCAAGCGGTTTGGCCTCAGTTACACATATTGCTGTTGTAACTCTAGATACGAGATCTTTAGGCATGACTCCAAATAACGTTGATGCATATATGACAAGGGATCACCCAATGAATGGACGAGCTCAAAGGGTGGAGCAGAGAGGGTGGGCAAAACCCCCCAAGGATGTAGGTACTACGATGGCTGTAATTCTATCACAAAACTTACCATAGTAATCCAAAAATATATTTACAAGTTTTTTTTACCGATCGCTTCAACTATGCCAGGTTTACGAGAGCCACAGGTGCATGACGCTAGCCAATTTGATTAGCATATTCACCATACCCGACGAACCACACAAGGTTTGGAATGTTCTCAGAAACGATTTCAGTTGGGAAACATCTTTCACCCTCAACGTTTTCAGTCTCACTAATGGTTATCAACATTTGAAGATTTTGTTACAGGGCCTCCATCAATGTATACGTCTCTAGGCCTTTGTGATCGCGTATGCCCTTATTACCACGCTTTATTTTGGTTTGAAGAAAGACTCACAATGTAACTATCTAGCTTCGTGTCGTAATGTAACCATTTACATCCAAGATTTTGTTGCAGTGTGTGAAAATGCATCAAGACACCCCGCCGCGTCGCGGCGGGTTCATATTACTTGTTTTATTTATGGGTTACTTGTGTCCTAGTCAAAATACACAAAATAGTAGTATGGGTTTTTGGATAAAATAATATGCTAGTTATTAAAAAAGATCAATGTGTGTATGCTTGTGCTTAGATGACAGTCGACAACAAGAAAGAAAGGAGGTGTTGTCACCTCTTGTCTCACCAAAACTTAATATTCAATGTGTTCTAAAGTTCAAGTCAAAAAGTTAGAGCAACCGCAATGCAATGGTTTTTACATGACTTTTTACTATTTGAAAAAGCTATTAAATGACTTGATGCATTGGAGGAAACACTTTGCATATGAATTTAGGAGAAAGACTTGATATATATCAAGTGTTTGATACAAAAGCTTTTGAAGAAAAAAGCAAAAATTGTGCATTACATAATCTAATTTTCATTAAATGTTTATTTGTTGAAAAGCTTTTGAGAGGCTTCATTGCATTGGAGAGATTTTACAGACATGACTTTTAGAAAGATAAAATTTATTGCAATATTAATGAGACATTAATGTTTTAGAGGCAAAAAGTCATTAAAGGCTTTTTTACATTGTATGCTATTAAATAAAGTATGCTATTTAGATAAGGGAGGGGCGGCTGGGTTTAATAAAAATAGTAGAGAATGTGTAAAATAAAATTAAAATGTATTTTGCGTGTGTATTCGGTGTTTAAAATAGGTATTATATAGTAAATATGTAAGTAAAGTTAATTATATATAGTTTAGTATTATAGTAAAAGGATTATAGAAAGTGTAAGAAAGTAATGTTTGTATTTTTGTAGCATTTTAGGGAGTGTAAGAATGTATTAAAATATTTGTTGGGAATATTGGGTACATTATGCATTCATGCAAATTATGAAAAGTGTTTATTAAATTAATAACCGTACGTAAGTAAAAATGCTAATGTACTAACAATAAAATATGAAATGTAGTAGTGGTAATGTACTAAGAATATGTAGACTAAAACTTAGTCGAAAGTCATAGTGAACAAGAGGGTTGATCCGCGCAAAACCGTCAAGTCAAACAGACTTAAAACAGCTTAAACACAAATACAATGAAGATCAGAGAATACAGGGGATTCCCGGGTCGTTAAGTCCCAAGGAGACTCAATGGTGTGTTAAACACTGATTCAGATAATGGAATGATCACTAAGGATAGTGATCTGAAAAGATTGGATATGAATATTACACTACTGGAAAAGGTTTATAAATAAAAGCGACTTAAATGCAAATTAAGAAAATTAAAAGATAAAGATATTAAATAAACGCTATCACTATATTTAAAGTGATGAACGTTTAAAACCTAAAACTTACGTTTAAATAAAAATAACGTAACGTACAAAATAAACGTGAAACTTATTCAATATAAATCCTAAAAATATGAAAAATACATTTTTACAATCCTAATTATATAAGAAAATTTTTAGGAAAAGAAAATTATTTTTATAACTAATTATGTAATTATTATTAATTAAAAACTAATTTAAACTATTTAATAATACTCTAAAATAAAAGAAAATATGAAATAAGACTAGAAAAATAATTTTAAGACTTAGAAAAATCTAAAATATGATAAAACTAATTTTAAAACTGAAAATATATTTTTTAGACTTTTTATATATTTATTATTAATTTAAAACTATTTAAAACTAATTAAAATGCTAAAAAATACTTTTTAAACTAAGAAAATTATGGAAAAATACTTTTTACTACTTTTATATTTATCTTAACTTAAGAAAATTGAAAAATTATTTTTTTGAACCTTTTCTTAATTTTTTTGTATTTAAAGCTAATTAAAAATGCTTAAAAACTAATTTAAAATAAGAAAAATAGCAAACAAGCTTAGAAAAATCTGAAAATTTCAGGAAATGCTTAAAATAATAATAAGAAGCTAAGAAAAATGGAAAATCAGGAGCTTGTGTGGAAGATATTGAAACTGATGTAGCTAGTGCTTATAAAGAAGCACTTTAATAAGCCAAATGGAGTCCAAAAGCTACCAAACCAAAGGAGAAGCTATGAAATGTTAAAAGAACCAGAATGCAATGAGTCTCAACTAGCTTTGACCTCTGATATGCAGGATTGATCAAATTTGAAAGATGAGCTTATGAACCAAAAACAGTGAGATGGATCCTATTTTGAGCAAGAGAATAAGCCACACAATAAGCTACAATCGCAAAATACAAATTGGAACCTAGAGTAGACTGGTTGAGAGCTTACACACCAAAACTCGGACCTAATGGAGTCAGTGATGAGCTCTTTAAAGCTACAAAACTCGAGCAGGCCTCAATGCAGTAGCAGCAGTGCTTTACACAGAGCATTTAAGCTTCACATTGACAAGCTCTTTTGAGCTTATAGAAAAATTTGCAAAATATACTAAAATGGGCATGACAAAATAGACCGGGGAATATCTTAAAATAACAAAAATCATCGAAATTGGCCCAAAGGTGAGATCATAAAATTCACGCTAAATGGGCTCAAAGCAGATTTTGACTTTGACTTTGAAGGATTGATGAACTTTGACTTTTCTCAACTTTGCTACCGATTTTAAATATTAAGATTGATGTTATATGAATAAATGGAACTTCGTAAGCTTTTTTGTAACTTTTAAACACAAAACAAGAGATTTGCTTTCAAATTTCCAACGGATAAACTGTTGAGACCATTCTAATGTAAAGTTGACTTTGGTGGTGTGTGGGTACAAGATGAACCTGATTTCAGTGTAACTAAGCTAACAAGGCATATCACAATGAGTTTTAACCATTGCAAAGGCCTATAAGGCGATTAGGCTATAGAACCAAACACTCCTTTAAAACACATTAGCAAGTGAAAATATTCTAAACATTGAACCAACTTATACCGGTGATCAAACCGAACTATCATGACCATATTACAACTATCTAAACAGGTCTAATCGGTTGGTGATCACGGAGACACAAACAACCATTATATGTAAATGACTTGAAATTTTGAAAGAGAACTAACTAACTTGAACTCCAAATTGATGCGAGGCAACACCAAACCCAAATCTGACCTAAACTACTCTATTCCAACCCATATCACCCTCTGCATCTGCTTTAATCATCACCATTCCCCATTTTGAGTCAAAGTTGACTTTTGTTGACCAATGTGGGAAAATGCTTAGAACTGTTTCCAGAGCTTATCAAAGACTGTATAGAGCTTATCAAAGCTTATTTGACTATAACAAAAGCTTATAGGAAGCTCAAACATGGAGCATGAATTTGAAAATTCTAACAGTAAGCACAGTAATGAGAATTTTAACCAAACTTGAATTTAATCTCAAAAGTACAAGACAAAGTCATTTTAACTTAAAGAGATATATTTAAACCGAAATTACAACACTTCCATTTAAACTAAGACAATAATTTAAAATCGACATAAGTAAATTTTTATAAAACTAACTACTACTCCTTTGCTTCTTTCTTCTCTCTCTTTTATACTCCAAATGCTTCCCTCGACTTTACGAGCATATCCCACCAATAATACTAGCCATTGGATGCTTTAGAAGTCATTTTGGCCATTGATTGAATTTTGGCGCCAAAAATCCTTTTAACAAATTGGAGGTTGAGTGAAGGGTTGAAGAATCATTAATTGTTTCTTGGATTTGTGTTGAGGTGGGGGACAGGGGAAAGTGATAAGGAGAGGAGGGAGTTGAGGTGGAGGTGTTTTGCAGAGAAGCGATTGGGATGGTGAGAAAATGGCGGGCAAGTGGTATGTTTATTTGACCGTTTGGTTTGACCGAGATATTAGCAAGCCAAGGAGGTTCAAAATGGGTTATGGCATGGGGGTCATGGATTGACAAGGTCCAAATGTTTTGTAAAGGTTAAAAATACAAGGACCTAGAGTGTAATTTTCAATTTCAAGGGACTAATCACGCCAATTAAGCAAAGTTTCTCCAAGGGTTGAAATTGACAAGCTTCAAAAGTATAAGGACCAATTTTGCCATTTTCCAATTTTCCGGGGCCAATTTTGCCAATTTTCAAACTTGGAGGACCATTTTGTAATTTTCTCAAACTTTTGATATTTTTCACCAAAGGACTAAATTTGACAAGTTATGATTTTAAAAGGACCTTTGGTGACTTTTCTTTGAAATTTTGGCTCGGGGACTGCTTTTTGACAATTTTTGAAACTTGGGGACTAAAGCGCAATTTTGCAAATTTGATATGTTTTTCATCCGATTTTGATATTTTTGCATTTAAAACACATAAAACAACGATTTGTAATATTTTGATCATTTTGATGTGTTTCGAGTGTTTTCGATGATTTTGCATTTATATTGTACAAAATGATGAGTATTTAGACACTCATCAATCCCCCATCGAGATATTGCTAGTCCCTAGCAATGATTTGAGAAAACATAATGGATTTTAATCTCTTTACCAAAAGCCATTACTTACGGAGTAGCCAAATGTTTCGATTCAAGTAAGAACCATGGTACACCGATAACCATGTGATTTTGAGCAAACCACCGACTTTCAACGGATTTGATTTGTCTTTACCGTGTCGTACCTTACGGACTAGCCAACTCTTAGATAAATTATCAACATTATCTTTGGTGAGTGAATACCAATTATGGTTTTTCCATCGCCTTTACCACAAGCCATAACCTTGCGGGCTAGCCAACTCTTCACTTTTTAGGATATGGTGGTGAATACCATACAATTTTGGGCAAATTGCAAGCCATATAAGCGGTTTGAGATATCTTTACCAAGAGCCGTTTGCTCATGGATTAGCCAATCCTTTTGTTTATCAAACATGGCGGATCGATAACAAATGAGAAAGTGTAAAACACTTACTCCAAAAAAATTTTGGCCAAAACTGGGAATTGGTATAATTATATGATAAAATTCGTGAGAATTCCCCACACTTAGAAATGAATATTGCCCTCAATATTCAAAGTACCAGCGGTTATGCGAAACAAAGAACGTAAAAGGAAATATTACGGCCATTATTTAGAATATATATATATATTTTTTTTTTTTTTTTTTTTTTTTTTTTTAGAACATGTGGGCAACCCCCACACTAGGGTGGTAGAAAGGGGATAAGAAGGCGAATTATGGGTGAAAACCCATATGGTGTGTCTCTTGCTTTTTGATTTCAGTCGCTAGCTTGACTCGACCCGCATTCATTGGTTCATGGGGAAGCAAAGTGGAAGGAACAATCTCCATCGGACTTTCATTCAAGATGTTTGGATAAACATTTGAAGCACGTGAAAGTTCCACACCGATGAGATATACAGAGAAAGACAGACCCAGCTCACAGATGGTACATGAAAATGCCGGGGTCAAAGATAGTGTCTTCACTCCCGAAGGAGTGAAGAAGAGAGGAAGTCACCAAGTAGGTGAAGAAAAGAAGGAAGATCATGATAACAATCATAACTAGATCTTCTTCCTCGGGATTAAGTGCAATTGCACTTATTTGGATTTTATTGGTTGAGCTCTTAGGTTTGGAAGGCATCTCGGTGGGGAGGGTGGGAAGATTTGTCATAACTATGCAAATTGAGATTCTCTCCCCGATCATGATTTGCCATCCACGCAATCATACTCAATGGAGATATGATATGAGTGAGTTCACCGCGAACTCCTCATGAAGAATATACGGAGGTGGGACATGTGCGATACTTGGTGGGCTATAAATATGCACCTCGTCCATTATAGTCTCCGTGTCAAACTCATCACTATCAAAGATTGGATTAAGCGAATTTAGAGTAAATTCGAATCGAATCGAATAAGGGATTAGTGATAGTCGTATTAATTGTTGTGGAAACAACATGGTCAACATCCTCTTCTAAGTTGACGATCTCGGAATGTGGAAGTGATGCATCAATAAATTCTATGTCTTTAGAATATAAAGAATCGGCATCACTATAATCATCGTCAAAATCGAGAAAGTCTCAACAAGATCATTTGTAAGAGGAGAAACACATCACACTCATGGTCAAGAATTCCCTCGGACTCACTTGGGATCGGGATAAGGTTCTCAACATTCGATGATTCCGTTTCGGAATAGTCTTGAGATGCTCGTCCCCATACTTAGAGAGTTAACGGGCTCTTCGTGTGTGGTTTCGGTGACAAACTTTCATCATCATCGTCACTATCATCATCATCGTCGATGTAAGTCGCGAGCCATCGGGCACGTCTTGCAAGTGCTCGTTCCTCGATTCGTATTTCTTCAAGACATTTTTGAATCTTAGCGGCTCGTTCCTCTTCTTCAAGTAATTCTAGCATAGATTTTTCGTTGCGAGACGTTTGGTCTTGACAAGTTCTTCTAGCATACTTTTCTCACGAGGATGTTGATCAATGACGGAAATTGTTCAATGACGGAAAATTGTGGGGTTGGAAATTGTCAAAACAAGGAGTGTTATAACAAGGATCGATTCATAGAAATTTTGATTCCATGATTGACATTGGTAATCATAATGAGGACCCCACAAAATTCACAAGAATACGTCTCCATCTCATAGTGCGGGGATTGGTTGAGAAATTAGTTGTTTCATTGTAGGATTTTGGTCATAGACAAACCCGTTTCCGGATTCACAATGCCACAACCGGGCAATTTCCACCATTTGAGGTCCCCACACCATTCACAACCAAATTGGTGAGGATGAGACATAGAAAGAATCAACTGGATAGAGGGTAAAAGAAATGAAGAATCAAAAGATGTGAGAGGGTAAAGATGGATATTTTTGGATTTTTGAAAAACATATTGCAAAAACAAAGAATGAAAATATTTTTGGCGTTTTTAACACTTTAGGAAAAGTGTTAATGAACTTTTTGAGATTTTTGATAACTTTACAAAAAATTTTTTACAAAAGATGGGGTATGCACAAGAATGGATCTGAAAAAGGCTAAACACACGCTAAAGCCTCCCGCGTGGCGCCAAAATTTTGATCCGCAAGAAACCGTCAAGTCAAACAGACTTAAAGCAAATTTTAAACACAAATACAATGAAGATCGAGAATACAGTGGATTTCGGTCGTTAAGTCCCAAGGAGACTCAATGGTGTGTTAAACACTGATTCAGATAATGGAATGATCACTAAGGATAGTGATCTGAAAAGATTTGGATATGAATATTACACTACTGAAAAAGGTTTATAAATAAAAGCGACTTAAATGCAAATTAAGAAAATTAAAAAGATAAAAGATATTAAATAAACGCTATCACTATATTTAAAGTGATGAACGTTTAAAACCTAAAACTTACGTTTAAATAAAAATAACGTAAACGTACAAAATAAAACGTGAAACTTATTCAATATAAATCCTAAAAATATGAAAAATACATTTTTACAATCCTAATTATATAAGAAAATTTTTAGGAAAAGAAAATTATTTTTATAACTAATTATGTAATTATTATTAATTAAAAACTAATTTAAACTATTTAATAATACTCTAAAATAAAAGAAAATATGAAATAAGACTAGAAAAATAATTTTAAGACTTAGAAAAATCTAAAATATGATAAAACTAATTTTAAAACTGAAAATATATTTTTTAGACTTTTTATATATTTATTATTAATTTAAAACTATTTAAAACTAATTAAAATGCTAAAAAATACTTTTTAAACTAAGAAAATTATGGAAAAATACTTTTACTACTTTTATATTTATCTTAACTTAAGAAAATTGAAAATTATTTTTGAACCTTTTCTTAATTTTTTGTATTTAAAGCTAATTAAAATGCTTAAAACTAATTTAAAATAAGAAAATAGCAAACAAGCTTAGAAAAATCTGAAAATTTCAGAAATGCTTAAAATAATAATAAGAAGCTAAGAAAATGGAAAATCAGGAGCTTGTGTGGAAGATATTGAAACTGATGTAGCTAGTGCTTATAAAGAAGCACTTTAATAAGCCAAATGGAGTCCAAAAGCTACCAAACCAAAGGAGAAGCTATGAAATGTTAAAAGAACCAGAATGCAATGAGTCTCAACTAGCTTTGACCTCTGATATGCAGGATTGATCAAATTTGAAAGATGAGCTTATGAACCAAAAACAGTGAGATGGATCCTATTTTGAGCAAGAGAATAAGCCACACAATAAGCTACAAACTGCAAAATACAAATTGGAACCAGTAGTAGACCTGGTTGAGAGCTTACACACCAAAACTCAGACCTAATGGAGCTGTGATGAGCTCTTTAAAGAAGCTACAAAACACGAGCACTGCAATGTGAGAAGCGATTGCTCGCACAGGGCATTTAAGCTCACATTGACAAGCTCTTTTGAGCTTATAGAAAAATTGCAAAAATATACTAAAATGGGCATGACAAAATAGACCGGAGGAATATCTTAAAATAACAAAAATCATTGAAATTGGCCCAAAGGTGAGATCATAAAATTCACCTAAATGGGCTCAAAAGCAGTTTTGCACTTTGACTTTGAAGGATTGATGAACTTTGACTTTTCTCAACTTTGCTACCGATTTTAAATATTAAGATTGATGTTATATGAATAAATGGAACTTACGCAAGCTTTTTGTAACTTTTAAACACAAAACAAGAGATTTGCTTCTCAATTTCCAACAGATAAACTGTTGAGACCATTCTAATGTAAAGTTGACTTTGGTGGTGTGTGGGTACAAGATGAACAGATTTCGGTGTAACTAAGCTAACAAGGCATATCACAACAGGTTTTAACCATTGCAAAGGCCTATAAGGTGATTAGGCTATAGAACCAAACACTCCTTTAAAACACATTAGCAAGTGAAAATATTCTAACTACTGAACCAACTTATACCAGTGATCAAACTGAACTATCATGACCATATTACAACTATCTAAACAGGTCTAATCAGTTGGTGATCACAGATACACAAACAACCATTATATGTAAATGACTTGAAATTTTGAAAAAGAGAAACTAACTAACTTGAACTCCAGCTGATGCAGGCCAACACCAAACCCAAATCTGACCTAAACTACTCTATTCCAACCCATATCACCCTCTGCATCTGCTTTAATCATCACCATTCCCCATTTTGAGTCAAAGTTGACTTTTGTTGACCAATGTGGGAAAATGCTTAGAACTGTTTCCAGAGCTTATCAAAGACTGTATAGAGCTTATCAAAGCTTATTTGACTATAACAAAAGCTTATAGGAAGCTCAAACATGGAGCATGAATTTGAAAATTCTAACAGTAAGCACAGTAATGAGAATTTTAACCAAACTTGAATTTAATCCTCAAAAGTACAAGACAAAATTTGTTTTAACTTAAAAGAGATATATTTAAACTGAAATTACAACACTTCCATTTAAACTAAGACAATAATTTAAAAATCGACATAAGTAAAATTTTATAAAACTAACTCACGCCTTTGCTTTCTTCTCTTCTCTTTTATACTCCAAATGCTTCCCCTTGACTTTCTGAGCATATCCCACCAATAATACTAGCCATTGGATCAGTAGAAGCCTTTTTGGCCATTGATTGAATTTTGGCGCCAAATTCCTTTTTAACAGCTGGAGGGTTGAGTGAAGGGGTTGAAGAATCATTAATTGTTTCTTGGATTTGTGTTGAGGTGGGGGGACAGGGAAAGTGATAAGGAGAGGAGGGGAGTTGAGGTGGAGGTGTTTGCAGAGAGCAGTTGGGATGGTGGAGAAAATGGCGGGCAAGTGGTATGTTTATTTGACCGTTTGGTTTGACCAGATATTAGCAAGCCAAGGAGGTTCAAAATGGGTTGTGGCAGGGGTCACATGGATTGACAAGGGTCCAAAATGTTTTGTAAAGGTTAAAAATACAAGGACCTAGAGTGTAATTTACAATTTCAAGGACTAATCCACGCCAATTAAGCAAAGTTTCTCCAAGGGTTGAAATTGACAAGCTTCAAAAGTATAAGGACCAATTTTGCCATTTTCCAATTTTAGGGGGCCAATTTTGCCAATTTTCAAACTTGGAGGACCATTTTGTAATTTTCTCAAACTTTTGATATTTTTCACCAAAGGACTAAATTTGACAAGTTATGATTTTAAAAGGACCTTTGGTGACTTTTCTTTTGAAATTTTGGCTCGGGGATTTGTTTTTGACAATTTTGAAACTTGGGGACTAAAGCGCAATTTTGCAAATTTGATATGTTTTCATCGATTTTGATATTTTGCATTTAAAACACATAAAACAACGATTTGTGATATTTTGATCATTTTGATGTGTTTACGAGTGTTTCGAGATGATTTTGCAGTCTATATTGTACAAAAATGATGAGTATTTAGACACTCATCAAGGGTGTTTAATGGTTTACGTTTATTTAACTAAAAGTCAGACGTAAATTGTTCTCAGATAAATTTTAAAATATATAGTTTGAGTTTAATAACGAATATTGACCTGAAAAATAGCGGGTTGTTATAATCTACCACCCTTAAAAGGAATCTCGTCCTCGAGATTCGGTTCATTCATTCTACAGACGTCGTTCTCGTGGTTTGATTTGATGGAAAACTTTTTCATGCTCGAGCTTAGCCCTCAAAAGAATTTTAGTTAGTAGATTCTAACTTAATCTCACAACTCATAAAAAATAATTATCATGAGTTTAAGTTGAATAGGTTGAGTAACAACTTGATTCTATCTTGATTTTTGTAACTTATCAAATAAGAACTGTCACTAGATTGGTATTTGGTTGATATTTGGTCCATTTCGTAATTCTTATTGTGTAATAGATTATAGGTACTACTTTTTATTTCTTATCACTTACTTTTTAACTTGTTAATCTACTTTTTTGACTAATTCACAATGAGTTTAGAGCATTAGGTTTCATGACTTGAGCTGTTATGACACATCACCGCCACCTCAACATTCTCCCTTTTCACATTTACATACCAAAATACCCTTCACTTATCACTCAAGCCAAAACATCCTTTTTAAGACCCACAATTTTATTTATTTATTTTTTCAATTTTGTTAAACCAACTAATTTTTCATTCATTCAAATAAATATATAAATTACAATTAAAAAAAATATGAAAGAAAAAAATACAGTACGATAATTAATTGTCACATCTATATTTTCGACGAATTTCTTCTTTTTGCATGTTGATCATGTAGGCATCCTCATCCGACATCCCTGCAATGCTAATGCTGAGAAACCTCATTTCTTCCAACCGCACTATTGTTCGGTCGTTCTCTTTCACCACCTCGTACGCCGATTGAGCGACTTCCAGTTTGAGTCTAAATTCATTTTGTAAAGTATCCCTAAAATATGGCGGGTTACTTTCCGCGACGCTCGACTTGGTTTCCGATTCAGTTTTTTCACGAGACGTAGTTTGCCAAGGGGACGTGTTCTCGCGTCATCTCTGAATAGTTCGACATGTCCGGTAGATCATCCAGATCAACGGGGTCAGATGCATACCACTTGGGATGTTTTTTCAAGATTTGCCATGCGTCATCTTGAACAAACGCTTTTGCCCTTTTTGACTCATCACGATATACTTGACTAACACGGGCCAAAAGATCCCTCGGTACGTAAATGTTTGTATAGAACTTTGTTGAATCCGTGAAGAACCTTGTAACAAAATGATTCGCCCTTTTGGTTATTTCCGACTTTGTTATCCTCGGAAACGCAAACATAACACTCGAATAAATAATAATGTTTCCTCCTCCAGCATCCAACGGCTATGATGGTGTGTCGGTCCCTCAGTTGTGTCGGTTGTGGTATGTTTTGCAGCTCTTTTTCCTTTTCTTTCTGTCTTTTCTTTGCGTGTTTCTTGCAGTGGTGGTGGTGGTTGTGTTTGTTGTGATGGATAGACTGGTGGTGGATTTTATTGAACATGTTGAAATTGTTGGTTAAGTAGTTGTTGTTGTTGAAATAATTGTTGTTGATTAAATAGTTGTTCAGGTGTGTATGTTGTCATATTATATTGGCTACTAAACGGAGGAAAATTGGGATGTTATGAGGAAGATATTTGCCGACGAAAGTGTAGGAGGGTTTGACGAAGATGATTGTTGCGATATATTAAGAAGATTGTTGAAAAACGAATCATTTGGTTGTTGAGACATTTTTTTGATATAGTTTGTGTTTAAAAAATGAAAGTAGAAATGAAAATAAAGATTAGTTTTGTGTAAAAATAATTGTATATGACGTGGTTTATATAAGCGGTTGAGAAATGACATCGGAAGAATCAATGTGGTGCCTTTCTTAAAAAAAAAAAAAAAAAAAAAAAAAAAAAAAAAAAATTTTTAAAATAAATAGAAGCACGTTTAGCTTGCCACATTGGAATTTTGAAAGAAGCCATCATACCCATCTAGAAGTTAAATGCAGGTAATGAGGCTAAAACAAGACGGCTAAAACATTAAATGGCTAGACTCAAATATAAGTGAGGTGTTACGTTTGAGCATTTGTTATACAAATCGCTTAATCAAAGGCCTAAACGACTAAATAAATTTGTTAAACGTAATATCTTATTTATATTAACAAAAATAAATATATTATATAAAAAATCTTTAAACGATCGTTAATGCTCAACAATTAAAAAAAGCCTGTCATGCTTTAAAGTTTTCAATGCTGTATCCATTTGAAAAAGAAACTTTGCCACCATTAGCAGCGTCGTTTAGCTTGCCGCATTGGAATGGCGCAAGAGGCATTTTCCATCTATACCCATCCACCAAGTACAAAATAAGCAAAAATTAAGTCAAAACATAAATAAGACAAATAAATAAAAATAAGCATATAACAAAACCACCACTATCACAAATCCACAACATCATTTCCCAACATGGCCACCACCGCAACCCCCACCCCTCCCCACCCACCACACCCCACCGTCAATCTCCACACACTCACACAATCAGACCTCTACAAACTCTCCCTCACCACCAACCCACCTTCACCCACTTCCAACACCGTTACCCCCAAAATTAACCGCTCTTTATTCAACGAATCAACCGGCAGCCGTAAACAAACCTACTCCCATCTCCGTCTCCCTTCCTCCACTTCACTCCATCGCCGTAAGCTCCATCTCCGTATGTCGTCACTCACCGTCACTCCACCCGAACAAGCCGAAAACACGCATATTATCAACATCTTAAAACAGTTATGCAAAGGAAAGGCTGATTTGGCTGAGTTAGGTGAATATGAGGAGAAATTTGAGATGAATTATGAGGCGTTAGGGATTAAGAGGAAGAGAGGGAGGCCTAGGAAGCATGAGAACGTCGTGTTTATACGTCCGCCGAATGCGAAACGGTTACGGAGTGGGAGTGTGAAGAAGGAGGTGGTTTTTGATGATGAGATTGATAAGGTGATTGTGAATGAGAAAGGGGAGACGGTGGATGTGGCGAAAGTTGGGGAGATGGATGAGGTGTTTGGAGGGGAGATTAGGAGACGGACGGTGGGGATGGGGAGTGAGGAGGAGTTGTTGGTGTATTTGAGAGAGTTGGATGGGCAATGGGGCAGTAGAAGGAGGAAGAGAAGAGTTGTTGATGCGAGTGAGTTTGGTGATGTGTTGCCGAAAGGGTGGAAGGTGAGTTTGAGTATTAAGAAGAAGGAAGGGAGAGTTTGGTTGTTTTGTCGCCGATTCATAAGGTTTGCGTTTTTGTCCTTTTCTTTTGTTTGTAAATGATATAGTTAACTTGTTGCAGAAGTAATTCTTCAGGATATTTTATTTTGTGTGTATTGAAATATAACTGATGGTGTTAACGCTTTTGGTGTTTGGTCATTTTAGAAGCCAATTCGTACCCTCTTTGGATTGGTCTTAAAATGTTGTAAGTATGTATTAGCTGATTCTCTGATCAAGAGGAAATTACTTAGGAGATGGTGAAAGAAGATAAATTAGAGGCATGAAAATAATTCTAAATCCTTTGTAACTTTATATTTGCACTTTGGCCCCTTAAACTTTCAGTTTACTAGTTCATCTCCTGCGATATTCATATTCAACTAGGATTAAACTGTCTAAGGTATGCCTTTTTTGTAGTTCAATGACTTAACTAGATAGACAGAAGTTCTACTGTTTCTGTCTAATTTAGGTTTCGTGTTTGTATTCACGAGTTTTGTACCTAAAAATGATATGTTATTGGTTTCCTACTTGTTTAGTTTTACCTTATTCAACTTGGGTCATGTCATGGATTAAATGAATATGCATAAGACATATGAAGTGTTGTGCTTTTCTTAATCATTATCTGGTTGCATTGTAAACTAACATTAATGTTACTCATTAAGGGTGAGCAAACGGACCGGCGGACGGACCGACCAAGGACCGACCGACCGACGACGGATCGAGACGGACCGACACATTCGGTCCGGTCCGCGGTCTCGCTTTGGCAATCGGTCCTCGGTCCGTCGGTCCGTCGGTCCGGACCAAAACCGACGAAAACCGACGATTGGGCGTTTAACGAACTCGGTTTCGGTCCGTCCGTCCTGGCGGTCCGGTCCGGTTTTCAGCCGATGCACACCCTATTACTCATGAGCCTGCATATATGCATTTGAGCTAACACAAACTACTTTATTGCTAACCTTGTGCTCTGTTTAACCCATTAGGGTGCATGTTAATCTTAGATATTTAAACATATCCTGCAAGATTCAGTGTAATCAGTTACTTGAATTAGGTTATGGCGTTTAAGCTCCACACTTACGGTTTGTAACCGTTTGTGGAAGGATTCCGGTTTGTAAATCCGTACATTGTATGTAGTCGTAGAGTTTGGTGTACGCATGATCATTTCATTACAAATGTAGAGTGCATACTGATACTACTACCCATAAATATTTTCCTATTTCTAGGAGCTACAGAAATATCTTGGTTCTTCACTCATAACTGTGACCCAGTTGCAACATATCTTAGTTATTTATCAAGTTTGCACTTTGTATGCAACTATAACTTCATTATATGGCAAACTTCCAAGCCAGTTGGGGAGCAACCATTAAGCTTTTGAGTTATTCCATTAAACTTTGGGAACATGCTATCCAGTTCGGGTTAATACGTTTATATTGGCAAATGATGCAGAGAATTGAGCTGGTTTTAGTCTTCAGAATGAGAATTGGTGAGACAATGTAGGGAAAGAAAGGTTTGGGATCTTTGCACTAGTTACTTGTTATATAGATTTTTGAGTTCTCAACAATATGAATGTACTTGAAAATTCCTTAACATACTTAAACTATGGCTGATGGGCCAGTGACTTGAATGGGCAACATATATTGATGAGAAAGTGCAGTTTCTAGGATTTCATGCTAATTCGCGGGTTTCTCTGCACAACAGGGTATATAACTATAAGCCGGATCCTATTTAGGGTATCATTCAACGAAAATGTTCAATAATGGTACTATTTTAAAGTTTGATACCTTTTTTAAAGGTAGTCATTTTTCAAATGGTACGATTATTGCGCAAAAATAAAAGTTCGATACCCTTATTGATCATTTTAGCTGTATGAAACCTTAAATAGGATACCCTTATGTGCAGAAAACCCTAATTCCTATGAGTTGGAAAACCTTAATGCTGAGCTCGATGCTTTTACTATGTTTAGAAAATGCAAGGGTTTAATATATCGTATTGAGTGACCTACAAAATGACTAGATGAAGACGAGACTAAAACGAATGGTAAATGATGGATTTGCTATAATTTCTATACAAGCATGGCTTATTTGTTAAAGAACAGAATAGGGATGTCTCCTAGACCTTCCAATATCAATAGTTTATCATAGGTACAAGATTGTATGGTTGTGGTTGAGGTTGAGGTTGAGCATTCCTTGTTTTGTTTTGTTTTAAAAAGATCAAATCACTTGGTTTCTTTTCGATGTCACAAGGCCACCCAACCTTCATAGGACAGCCCAGTTCATTTAGCATATGTCATTTGTTGCCACCTTTTTGCCATACGAACACATAGTTTTTATATTAGTATGTAACAATGATATCTACATTCTTAATTCAATGGCTTCATGGTTCTTACACGATTGTTCTTACCTTGATGATAACCAGTCCAAGTGGTCGGCAATTCGAGTCATGCAAGGACATATCTGCATACTTGATCTCTATAATTGGTGAAGGAAACTTGGATAAACAAAATCACATCAACATCAACAGTTCTGTTGATTTTTCTTTGAATGAAGCTTCTGTAGATGTAAGTTGGCACTTACCACAACTGTTCTGCTCATTCATTCTTTTTCGTCTTTTCAGTTTTTCTTTTCAACATGTGTCCTTATATTGTCTTTCTAATAGGCTGCGGATCTTGTTCACCAAGACATAAGAAAAGACGACCATGTTGATGATCCATCATCATCATCATCACCATCATCACCGTCACCATCACCTTCACCTTCACCATCTCCATCACCGCCAGCAGCGTCAGCTGTACCTACAAACGACGAGGAGCAAGTCACCTTGGATGAAATGGAGATCGAAGGAGGAGATAATGCGAGAAATGGCCATATTGGGTGTCATAGTGAACTAGAGAAAGCTGAACCATCACTAACTCCAGCTACGAAATTAAGTTGTGACACTGATTTGATCACTGGAGGTTTTAACCAGGAGTCCCTCGCGTCCGTTCCAGCCGGAGATGTAGTTGAGACTAATGATGTGGTTTCTGCCCAAAAACCTGAATCTGTTTCTTTTAATAATGATGAGATCGTTCGTGACCTTAACGTTGCATCTCAAAGTAAACAGGAGGAGGCACAGGCTAACTTAGAGAGAAATATTTTACTAGAAGAATCCTGTCGCAATGAAGTCTCTAGAACAGACCAAACTCCTGATGGCGCTGTTTCTCAATCTGAACTATTTGATTATCACAACCAAACTCCTGATGGTGCTGTTTCTCAGTCTGAACTATTTGGTGATGAAGACTCCATTTCTATTAATGATAGCGACAGGGAGCCTGAAACTTCTAGTGAAATTCCTGTTAACTGTCTTGGTGAAGATATTATTGGTACAACCACTACTTTTGGAGTGCTTGATCCTGCAGTGTCTGAGACCGGGCTTATTGAAAAAGCAATCATCTGTGAAGATAAGGGTTTTGATGGAAACTTGGATATGGATATAGATACTACACCAAATGATTTGATATCTGACAAGGAGAAAGTTGCGGTTGAGTCATCATCTGGGTTTTTCCTTGACCGCTTTGGGCTGGATAAAGACGCTGGAAGCATGGTCAAGGAGCTTTCTACTAACTTAACAATTGAATCAGTTAAGGATGTCAATAGTATATCTAATGATACTTATAAGAATGTAAATAAAGTTTCCTCTGGCTTGGAAAGTTCCAAACTTGATGGGCAATTTGATGTTGAGACGAACGCTTTTGGCAACTATGGTGAATCAGGTATAGAAGGGTTGAGTACTTTCGAGGAAGAAAATGAATTTCAAAGACGCGAAAATAAACATATGGGAAATGATCTTTCTTTTTCCGCTATGATGATGCAAATAAATTCTGCTGTTGAGGAACCTTCAAGTAAACCAGAGGAAACCAAATTAGATGATTTCAATATTTTTAGGAACAACGAAGCCAAGCACAATGAATCAGTTGCCTCTTTAGGTTTGAGTTTTAATACAAAGGGAAATCTTGAATTTTGTTCGCTGGTTCCATCAGAAAACGAGCAAGCATTTGGCTTCCAAGACGATGTAAGTTGTCTGTATGACAATACAATGGATGACTGCAAGGAAGAAAGCTCTGCAAGGGGATTGCTTGATCATTTTTCTGATGATATTTTTGAAAATAAGATGTATTCTGCGTCACTAGATGGGCTCAAGTTTGATGAAGATAGAGATATGAACAGCAATGAGTTAAGTCTTGCTTTTGGGAAATCTCATGCTTTATATCCAGATACTGCAATGAGGGTGGAGCAGAAAAAAGAATGTGTGGGTCCATCCAGAATCAATAAAGCTTTTGATGTGCATACTAATTTAAGTATGGTCAACAATAGTATGATGGACGATCTCAAAGCAGGAGGAAGTTCTGTGGGTGGATTGTTTAATCTCTCTAATAATTCCAAAACTAGTGGATTTCAGAGTGGGAGTAACACAGTTTACTCTGGCAGAGCATGGGAGGCGCTCAAATCAGATGAATTTAAAAATTCTGGAATTAAGTTTACTCCTGGATTCGGAAGCAATCATGGCCATGGCCAGGCTCGTGAAGAAGTTAATTCTGGAATTAAGTTTACCTCTGGTTTTGAAGCAATCTTGGCCATGGCCAGCCTCGTGAAGAAGTTAATTCAGGAAATAAGTTTACCTCTGGTTTGGAAGAAATCATGGTCATGGCCAGGCTCATGAAGAAGTTGTGCCTAGTGGTATGTGGAGAAGTGGTGGAAATCAACTGCAGAGTGGTTTACCTAACACGTCACATGCACATATCCCGCCTCCGAGCTCTTTTCACTCATTCAATATAATGCCTGAGAAGGTATTAGCTTTGCCCCAATATAATATATACTGTTGATTGATAATCTAAAGTTGGTAAATTCGACCAGTTAACCTAAGATTATCCAAAAGTGGGATGATTTGAGTCATATTTTCTCAAATGGGGTCTATTGGCTAGACTTATTTCTAAAAACAGAGCTGAAAACGAAACGTGTAGGTCGAACATTTCAAAGTGTCAAACGTATTGAAAGTCACCTGGCAATCTGGCATGGGTGTCAGTTTTGACCCATCTACATAACAATGGGCAATCGCGGTTGTGATTTGTCTCTAAGGTGATAAACGGGTTAGTTAGATACTAGCTTTAAAGTAAATGGGTCAACTGGGTCGAAAGTGGCCAGAAGTGTGTTTTCAATGTATAAAACCTCCTAAATCTTATTAGTCAGTAAATTGAGAAATTTATTGAAGTAATAAATTTTTTGTAACCACATGTGACACTAATTGTTTCTTAAGAATAAAAAAATATGAACAAGAAGCATTCCAGGTAATTCATACCACCCGTTTAACCCTGCACAAGAAGTACCCCTTTTGACTTTTTATACATCTCACCTGATCTTCCTGTTATGCCATCTCTACTAGTCAGTAAAACCTCCTAAATCTTATTAGTCGGTAAATTGAGAAATTTATTGAAGTAATAAAATGTTTGTAACCACATGTGACACTAATTGTTTCTTAAGAATCAAAAAATATGAACAAGAAGCATTCCAGGTAATTCATACCACCCGTTTAACCCTGCACAAGAAGTACCCCTTTTGACTTTTTATACATCTCACCTGATCTTCCTGTTATGCCATCTATACTAAATACCCTCCATTTAAGAAGAAACATAATATTGTTTAATAGTATAGTCTCTCTGTAAATTCCACTGAGTGTATATTTGCTCACAACATAATTCATTTTGTCAGCTGTATCACATCCTATACCAATTGACATGTGTATTAAGCATGATATGTTGTGTGCAAATCACCTCCTGTTATGATTACTAGAGGATTATTAAAAGACAGGGACAAAGGAAGTGTTGTTTGGTAAAGTTAACCTGTATTTACTTTATTTACTGCTTTTACTAACTACCCACAATGCTTGACCCGTATTTTGCCACCTATATTTGATAGGGTAAAGTAAGTGTCATATGTAGTATTTTATACAACACTCTCATCTCTTATGCACTTCATGGAACAATATCTGCTTCCAGAACTTGATTGATTATTTTTTATCAACAGGCTGGAGATGGACAATTTAGACTTAATGAAAGGTATAATGAAGGTTATGGTGTCAGTGGGCTAAGATCAGGCAGACCTGAACCTGTGGAATTTAGTTTCTTAACAGGTAGATCACAACATAACCCACATCCACATCCACTTCAAGGGGATCCCAGGGTCTTCTCATACAATCCAGAGGCGGAGCAACAGTTCGATAACTCCTTTTGGCTTGGAAGGAACACTATGATGCCAAATCCGGCTGGAAGAAATCAGATGACGGCAGTTTGTGCATGGTGTAGAAATGAGTTTCATCTTCAGCAGGCTCATTCTGGAGCACAAGATGGAATTGGTTCTTTGTGCCCTTCTTGCAGTGCAAGTGTGTCTGGGCATGTCAACATGTTGTAGTATCAGTTGTGACGTAACATCTGCAGATCTGCTATCACTCGAGCATTATACCCTCCCGAACATAAGGTAATTTCTAGATGGGTTTTAAGAATTATGTTTGGTAAACATATATCTTTAAAAACATGTTGCTGTAGTAACCTTCAAAAGATACAAGGTAGCTGCAGATAGTGTTTTTTGTTTGCATTTTCACTTCCTCATTGAGTGACTTCAGCAGTTCAGCTTTGCAAAATATAATTTGAAGGCATTATTTTTTGCTAAAGTTACCACCAATCAAGATTTAATTCTAGAGGTAGCAAATTGGGCGGGTTGGGTAAGGGTCATAACACGTTGGGCCACTTTTTTTCAGTTTTTGATAAATTATTTCCCCATATTTAGAAAAACAATATTGTTATAGTTACTTATCATCCTTCTTATTTTAAGATTAGTTCTCATTTGATCCTAATTCTATTAATCTAACTCTTTGAAAAACAAACATTCGGGAGTTTCTATGGGAATATAACTTGGGTGATGACCTGCTTGTTCCATTCAACCCATTTTAATTGTAGCTAATTTTTTACGTCTAGCCGTTTTACCTCTTTATTTGTAAATGGATCGAGATTCACACCTCTAACTAATATGCACAAGAATCAAGTTTGCGTCTACTCTAACTTTCTCTACAAACCATTTCTATCGCATAAGTATGCCTTGTTTTAAATATCTACAAGTAGTGGTTAGTTAATTGGCCTGTTGAGGGCATGTTATAGAGGTGCTGGATGTCATTGAGGCTTTTCTATTTTGCGCTTTGGGCAAAAGAGTTAATTCACTTTGTTAGGCTAATCAATGCATTTCCATCATTATCAAATTTATGTCTATCTGCGTTACGTATTCTAAATGTAATTAGTCTGACTTTGTTACATACTTACATGTCAAATTTCAAGAGGTAATTAGTCCGTACCAATAAACTTATGTTTATCTGCATTACATTTTTACCATGATTTTCTTCAATGCGACCTTTTAACAGGATCACGTGAGGTCCAGATTCGAGCTATAGCATTTCTGCTTCAAAGAGTGCAGCCTTTCATGGATTTCTTTTTCACTTCTGGTGTGACTCTTGAAACCAGATTAGGACCTAGTTTATATATATATAGTTTTTTTTAGTCACTTTTTAGAATTCTATCTATTGGCCATCGAATGGTTTTTTCCTTAACCATTACTTTTGTAATGTGTTCTAGTTTTCGTAAGATGGACAACTAACGTGTTATATTTATGATTAAAATTGCAAAAAAAACTGTGAATGTCAGTTTTGCATTATCCTTTAGCTCATTCATGTTGAGGCAAACTCGATATCATAGACTAAAACATCACCAACATTATCTGCTAACCAAATATGAAGAAGTAAGTAACGATGAGACAAACTTCAGTTGCTATCATAAACCATTATGTTGAGTAATATATTATACCATCTGTTTTGTAACGTGTTTAAAATTCCTCAATGTCAGATATCATGCAATCAAAGGGGTCACATTTTAACAAATGAATTTATGCTATTTGGTGCCAAGAGGATTCTCAAGTATATTAGATTATGCTAGTATCAGAAATGACATCATGTCTCCTTATTAAATCAAATGCTGAATTAATTGTTGTGTAAAGCAAAAAAAGAACGAGTTGTCTTTTGAATAAATCTACTTTGTTCCACTTGAAAGAATAATTCATGTTCTTAATGGAAAACGGATACAGGCAGGCAAAATAAAATTGGCAACCCAGAAAATGGCAAAATGAAACAGCAAAAGAATGAGATAGCACAATTCCTATATTTAGCGCAAATATAGAGTCTGACATGGGTAAATGGGCTGAAATATAAGACCCTACAAGATGATAATGAACATAAATACATACATATATGCATATGTATATGCATGTAAGTATATACACTATATCACTAACAGTTACTATACACAATAAGCATAGATATGGCATAGCAAACAACTACAAGAAGGTATCGAAGCTCAATCCTTCGGGTTTTATATCTTAACTTTCTGCCCAGAGAAGAGATTGTCCACCATTGGATCAAGGTAGATAAGAAATCAGAGCCAAGAATATCCCATATGGCAGCTTGCATCTTCAAGCTTCTACCTTCTCGCAGTCACAACCTAAATCAACTGTATGCAGTTCAAGAAACCATCAAAACATACTTTTGGGTATGATTTTTCATAAGTTAAAACAGTTTAGAAACTGATGAGATAATCACTTACCCGGTTTGGGAAAGCCGCCTCCAGTTGACTAATTGGTGAGATTGCGGATGCCTTTGCAAATAAGTACTATCTTCACCAGCAAACGTCTCGTTGAAGCTAGAAGTTGAAGGTGACCACACTGGCACAACACCCCCGTCTCTTTCTCTCATTGAACCAGAAGTGTTAGAAGATTCGGCCTGCAAATCATCCATATTCCTCAATGCCGCAGTGATATCATTCACTTGCTGCATATCATCTGTTCTTCCCATTCGAGTATCATCCATGCCTTGATTAATAGGAACTTCAGCCCTGCTATCTTCTGCTTGATTTCCAACATCTGAAGAAGATGACTCTTCTTCACCGCCTCTTAACAAAGATGTTGTCATACTTGGAACCATTTGATCTTCATAATGACGGAGAGTGGTGGTAGTATGAGTTGTGGCTCTGATGGCATTTTCGTCCATATCCATCTCATCCATATCTTGAGGGAATGCTATTAAGGAAGTAGCTTCGGTTGAGTCTCCAAGACCTTCTTCTAATCCGTTTTCAAGAATGGCTCTAGATGAAGCTTCATATTGCCACATTTGAGCAAGTGCTCCTTGTAATCGAGATTTCGCTGCATCCAATTTGACTATGGGGAGAGGGTAGTTTGACCCAAGCTCGATACCAGCAGCTTGAAGTACATATTCTGGTGCATCCCATGGGTGGTGGATCCACTCGGTTGGTAGTCTAGAGAGTTCAGGAAGCCACCTACGCACGTATTCGCCATGTGGGTGAATGTATACCCTCAAACTATGAAAAATAACATGAACAAAGGTCAAACATTAGCTTAGTCGAGCAAAAATATGAAACAAGACTTGTTAATAAGTTAAGGAATGTTTAGATGTGTGTTATGAAAGTGATAATAGCAAATAATCAACTTTGGGGGTAGAAAATAGTGTTCAGGTAATAACTATTACATCAAATTGACACTTTTTTTGTGAGAAAAGTAGACAGTTAGTAAATGGGAATGAATGTTCTGTCACCTTGGAATAAATTAAGAGGCCATAAGTAATTTCATTTTACTTTTAGATAATAAATTCTGCAGGAAAGAATTTGTCATTTTGTTGGCGTTCAGTGAACAGATCCAGCAGAACAACCAACTGGCTAGCCTTAAACCCCGGTATACAAACATTAGAAATAAAAGAATTAAAACCATTGGAGAAATAAAAGAATGATTATAAGTTTTAAAATGCAAATCCAGAAACCCTCTTAGCATCATACCTGTGGATTATCAATACGGTCAAACTCACGGCCATCAGGTAAAGTACCCGTTATATACTGCCAACCTAAAGCATCACTTTCAAGATCAGCATCCAAAAGTGTATCCCAAAAATACTTCATGCCCCATCTCCAGGGTAACTGTAAAACCTTCACAAAGAAACTCGAAACCACAACCCGTATCCTGTCATGCAGCCACCCAGTAGCCCACAGTTCTCTCATCCCTGCATCAACCAATGGATAACCCGTTCTACCTTGTCTCCACGCCTTAAAATAACCTTCATCTATTCTCCAAGGGAAAAACTTCAAATGACCCAAAAGAGGCCTTTCGTGACTATATGGATGATTAAAACTCATGTACCTTGAATATTCCCTAAGACCTATAGATTTAAGGAATAAATTTACACTTTCTTCGCCTGCAGTGTTACCTTCATTGGCCCAAAGGACTTGTTTGATTCGGAGTAAGTGAAAAACTTTTCGTACACTAAGTTCTCCAAAATGTAGGTGTGGAGATAGGAATGAGGTTGTGGCACTATCAGCTTTTCTACGGTTTTTGGAGTATTCTAGTAATGGCCCGTTCATGAAAGCTGCTAGTGCTTTATCTGCATTGCTCCAACCAGGGGTCCATGCTCGTGCTAGAAGAGCGTTGCTTCCTTTCTCTGATTCTTCCTCAAATGTTATTGTCTCTGAAGGGCACTTTGATAAGTCACCTAGAAAAAACATTGCACAGGAGTACAGAGTGAGCATTAATACAAAAGCATAGTGGTGTTTGGACATGCAGTTTGAATGATCAGAATCATAGATGACGTGTGGATATGCTTTGCTGTTTAAACTTGTAATAATCAGATAATCAGTTCATTTGGTGTTCTTTGATATTCCACAAATTCGGATTACTTAATACTGTAAAAATGACTAAAGTAAAACAAAATTAATATCATCTTAAGAGATAGGAGTAAAAATGTCTCAGTTACACAATAAAAACTGATTATTGCGACTAGTCTTTCAGGTTGCTCAGGATATATCTTTGCTGACAAGATAATTAATGAAATACAAATACATGATAAATTGATAATATTAGGCTAAGAAATACAAAATACGAGCAGAACTCAATAAGCAAAGTGACCTGAGATGATCTTCTTTGGTGGGAGTTGTGGAGATTCAGGATCATAAGGCATACTAAGGCACCTATCCCAGAATTCTGTAAATGTATTGAACGGGCAGCCCTTATCATCAAGAATTTCCCAAGGTTCGTATAACAAATCTGCGTTGAAGGAACGAACTGCTATGCCATTATTGGTTAAAACCTCCTTCATTCGATGATCCCTAACGAGAGACAAAGGATCTACAACACATGAAACAAATATGTCAAATTCAACAAATTTTACAACAATTGAACTCAAGACAATGTATACTATGAAAAAGGTTTATCTTTTGACTATGTCAAACTAGTTTATCATTGATATATATAAAAGTCTATTCATACACAAAATATTGTGTTATTGAAATATATATCTAAAAATGACAGTAATATTCTGGAGAGATACACAATTCTGGATTTAGAACATCCTAAAGAGCGACACGTTGCTAAGGGGGTGTTTGGATGTGGATCACTTTCTTATGTTTGGGTACGATACACTACTTTATGTTTGTATCCTCTACATCTGTATATAGATAGTCTTTAATGATAAATCTGATGAAAGCTGTCTGAAGACTGATTTACAATGGGTGAACAAGGTTGCTTATACACCCTGTTTTACCTAATTGCTTCCTTGTAAAATTAAGATTTTTAAAGCATTGAACGTCATTAAAAGTATTATTACAATTTTAAGCAAACAACACCACATCTAATCAAAGCCGACTACCTACTTCTCTTTTTCAGTATCACGTTAACATATATAAACTAAGTAATGGTAAACTAACATGTTTGAGTATAAATGTAGACATCTCAAATTCCCTAGCATGGATTTGATCAGAAAGCAAAATTAGCTCAATCTTTCAACCTAGAACTCGATGCTTCCAAACTCTAACAAAAACATCTCGAATCTCAAGAGTAGTGTATCCAATATCTCATAAGTCAGAATCTTTTAAGAAAAAAATCTCTAATAATCTACTATAATCATGGTTGCCATACTGAAGAAATACTAGCATGATTAACATAAAACAAATAAAATTAAAATTTTTAAAAATACTTACCATATAAGTGATTAAATAGGACCTGAGTAGCACCAGTTGACTTAACAACCTCAAGAAGTGATGCAACACTATCAGTAGACTTTTAGTAACCAAAGAAGTACCAAGGTTTTCAAAGATGAATCCAATAAAGCTAAACTTTGTTTTAACCACCATCTGGATACTCTTCCAGGATAATAATGACCTTCTTCTTCTGGTGCCCATATATACACTGCTATCACTTGACCTGCCCTCACACCTGCAGCCAAAGCTGGATTATCTTCTACCCTTAGATCTCTCCTAAACCACACTATACTAACACCTCCTGACATCTTAATATACCCTTTTCGCGAAAAACCAAAATCTTTATATTCGTTAAAGCACGCTTAACTGCAGAGTTCTGATCTTCTTGTCTTGAAAAACCCGAATTCTGGTTCGGGTTTTTCAAACAAGTTTGTAGAGTTTCTTGCAGAATGAAAGAGTCCACTAATATAATCTTATCTTTACATATATTTATTCCTTATCACTCACTTGATCTTCAGCCATGTGATAAAAATCATTGTAGGCCATGAACATAAAAAGGTAGCATGCTTTCTAAATTTAATGAGGTGTGTGAATAGTTTAATAATATGCTAACAAACCTAATCAAATCTTGGTTTTTATTTATATTATGAAATACCCAGAGACACAAAGAAAGACAATATGAAGTGGATGTGTTAGCTCAAAGTAGAAAGGTGATAGCCAATTTGCAACCACATGTTTGTGTTCTATTTCCCTTGTTTCTTGGAATTTTGCATTTCGGTTATCAAAAGCTGCAAATTTAGTCCCTGTGGTATTAAAACAGATGCAAGTAGCAATAAGCCTTTGGCGAGGGCTTTTGCTTGACCCTCAACCGTTGGTAGAGCTACTTCTCGTTCTTCACAATTGTTTTGGCATTTTTTGGTCTTCAGATCGCGGCCTGCTGTCGATTTTTGACTAAGGTTGAGAACAGGTGCTAGCGTATTTAAACGAAATATGGCTTCTTCGATTCAATGCTCTTTCGGTCTTGTTCTGTGTACAGATTTAATGTAGTTTAGATACTTTCGGTTATTTGTCAAGTATTAGGTATTTACATTTATTGCAAAAGGTTTTTGTTCTTGTTACAAGATCAATGTTGGTTCGTTCTACCAACTCTTCGTTTGTCTTTCCTTGTGATAACATATATACATGTGATAATGTGATATCGCTTAGCGTTTGTTGGGGATTTAATTTGTTAATTGATATAGTACTCTAGAACCTAAATATGATTTTACGTACATGCTTTGATGAAAGTGATCCTTACATCGTTATGAGTTTGGGATTATGACAGTAGACTTCTCGTCTATAATTTGCCAAAAGTTATGTTTTGGGTAGACAATATAGCGCGAGTGGCCATGGTCATTGTGGCCATGTTTGGTCTCAATGAATTTCATTCTTAAGCTACCAAACTTTGGGACTATTACCGGTCTAATTTGCGCTGCCAAAAATCTCGCATTGATTTGACCTTTGCCCATATATGGTTGTTCCTAAGCCAAACGGTAAATATTATTTCTGAAAATATATCGTCGTGACGAGAATTAAATTATCTTTCATAGATATCGTTGTTATATCTTTCGCAATTTTTTTAAAAAATTTATTGAGAAAAAATCGCGTGTGATTTGTAAAATCACGTGTGATTAAATAAATCAATTTCATATGATTTTAACAAATCATATGTGATTTTACAAATCATATGTGATTTTACAAATCACGTGTGATTTTACGGGCGAATTTAAAAAAATTAGTAAAATATATAACAATGATATCTAGAAAGATAATTAATCTCGTCGAAGATAATATCTTTGTTGACGTAACGATTAACGGTTTGTGAGATATTTAATTTTCAAAAAGTGGTGAATATATTTTAGTAAAAGAAATGATGGTAGGATTGGTTCATTAGTTATATGAATATGGGTTATAATGAACTTTCTCTCAACACTAATTAGTAAACCTTATATTTTAGTGATTGTTAAACTCCTAAATTCCTAGATTATATTTAACATGATACAACTAACATATTAAAAATATACATAGTTAATTACTGATATCCGAAAATATTATTTGAGCAATACAAAATTTTGCCACTAAAAGACAAAGAAGAGATGAAAACCCATAAAATAGGCACAAAATATTCTTGTAGTATTAAGATAAAAGATCGTTTAGGACAAACTTTATCTACATATCGAGGATCGATTCACTTTCATTCATTTTGATCTAATGGCTTAGATTAAATCGATTTTTACACTGTTAGGGGTATTTTAGTCAATATAAAAGAATTTTTATGTTTCTTTCAATTAAGCGTTATCTAATTTTCACACACAAAGTGTGTTTATCTCTATTCTCTCGATTCTTCATCGATTAACCCCATCTTCTTCATCGATTATTCCTAATTCGTTATCAATTAATCGATTCTTTCATGGATTTGATTCCAAATTCTTGATTTCTTGATCCCTTCTACTATTTGAATCGATCGTTCCTCTTTTGATCATTCTTCATCTATAACTTGTTAGTGATGATGTTTACATGTGAATCGCATCACGAAGATGTTGTTGTTAGTGATGATGTTTACGCTAAGTATCACGGAGGAGATTGTAGCTTATGAACACGGTGATGAATCCATGACTATTAAGAGTAAGATCGTTTAATTTTGTTTTTATTGTTTTTCTGTTTGAATAACGCTTTTAATATGTGAATAAGCTATTTAGTTAGGTTTATATTGAATTAAGCGGTTTTAATTTAGTTTTAGATTGAATTAAGCGATTTTAAGTTAATTTGAAGGCGTGTCACGCTATTATTTAGCTTTAGATTGATCTAAACTGTTAGTTTTGTGTTACGTGTAGGAGATGGATAAGGTGTTAATCATTTTAATCCTCTGAATAAGCGATTAGTTATGTTTAGATTCAAATTAAAACATTAATTGGTTTTGATGAATTAAGCATATTAAGCTTTGAATAAGCTATTAGTTTATGCTTTGATTGAATTAAGTAGTTTAAGCTTTTGAACAAGCTATTAGTTATGTTTTGTTAAGCACTTTTATTTTGCATCACATGTGATATCATATGTGATATCATATGATATATCACGTGATATCACATATGATATATCATATGTGATATCATGTGATACTACATTTTACTTGATCGATGTTTTTATTTTGTACTTTTTGTTTTCGAATGAATGCTTTGAAAACTCTGAATCATTCTCTACTCACTCTAATTTTGATACTCCGGTGGAGCGGTTTATTATATTCCTAAAGTTCCGGTCGACGTTTTACTAGCTAAGGCAATGTTTTTAATTAGGTTGATGAGTGCATTAGTGCGTATATGAAATATGCTTCAAAAGCGAGGTTTGTGGTTAGGAAATCATGTCGAGAAAAGGTTGAGAGTGGTATTGTTAAGCAAAAGTATCTAGTGTGTAATAGGGAAGGTTGTCTAAGGAATTCATGTAGACACACTAGATTTGAGAATAGTGACAAGCGGAGAAGTTCGAACCTTCGTATCACGGTTGCAAAGCACGTGTGATGTTTGAGTTGATTCTGGTTCTTGAAGTATAAGTTGGTGTTTTTGATAGTATACATAACCATGAGCTTGAGCGTAAAGAATATAAGCATTTGTCAAAGACCGAAAGGCGGTTAACATATCTTTGACGAGTTGTTTATTGTTAAAGTTGCGGCGTGAATATAGGTGCACGCGAGCTCATCCCTTGTGGTGAGTGCGAAGGATCGTATTTGCTTGTTAATGGTACAATTGTTGACTTTAAGAACTTTTTAGAGTGTGAATTGTTATATAGGCGATAGTGATGCTCGGATGCTTATAGCTAAGATGGAAAATAGACGAAGCATGTTCCATTTTTCGTTTGATTACTTGGTTGAGAATCTTGAGCTTTACGCAATTTTCGGGGCGATGAAGTTTCCAAGTACAATTACAAAGAGTTTTGGCGTTGTCTCTTTTGATGCTACGTCTGGGACAAATAAGTAAGTGTTTGAGTGATATATATCATATTTTATTGTATTACTTGTATTTTTTTAACTATTTTTGTTTTGTTTTTCGGTACAAAATGATGTTTGTTCCTTTTTAAGAATTGATAATCATAGGAAGTGTATACGGTTCTTTGCATGCTTCTTGAAGAATGAGGCGCAAACTCTTATATTTGGTTGCTCAAAGCATTTATAAAAGCTTTGGTAAAGCTCCTAATCAACCGCTCTTTATTCAACGAATCAACCGGCAGCCGTAAACAAACCTACTCATCTCCGTCTCCTTCCTCCACTTCACCCATCGCCGTAAGCTCCATCTCCGTATGTCATCACCACCGTCACCCACCCGAACAAGCCGAAAACACGCATATTATCAATATCTTAAAACAGTTATGTAAAGGAAAGGCTGATTTGGTAGAGTTAGGTGAATATGAGGAGAAATTTGAGATGAATTATGAGGCGTTAGGGATTAAGAGGAAGAGAGGGAGGCCTAGGAAGCATGAGAACGTCGTGTTTATACGTCCGCCGAATGCGAAACGGTTACGGAGTGGGAGTGTGAAGAAGGAGGTGGTTTTTGATGATGAGATTGATAAGGTGATTGTGAATGAGAAAGGCGAGACGGTGGATGTATGGAAGTTGGGGAGATGGATGAGGTGTTTGAGGAGATTAGAGACGGACGGTGGGGATGGGGAGTGAGGAGGAGTTGTTGGTGTTTTTGAGAGAGTTGGATGGGCAATGGGGAGTAGGAGGAGAAGAGGAGAGTTGTTGATGCGAGTGAGTTTGGTGATGTTTTGCCGAAAGGGTGGAAGGTGAGTTTGAGTATTAAGAAGAAGGAAGGGGAGTTTGGTTGTTTTGTCGCCGATTCATAAGGTTTATGCTTTTGTCATTTTGTTTTGTTTGTAAATGATATGGTTAACTTGTTGTAGAAGTAATTCGTCAGATATTTGATTTTGTGTGTATTGAAATATAACTGATGGTGTTAACGCTTTTGGTGTTTGGTCATTTTAGAAGCCAATTGCACTCCTCTTGGATTGGTCTTAAAATGTTGTAAGTATGTATTAGCTGATTCTCTGATCAAGAGGAAATTATTTAGGAGATGGTGAAAGAAGATAAATTAGAGGCATGAAAATAATTCTAAATCCTTTGTAACTTTATATTTGCACTTTGGCCCTTAAACTTTCAGTTTACTAGTTCATCTCCATATATTCATATTCAACTAGGATTAAACTGTCTAAGGTATGCCTTTTTGTAGTTCAATGACTTAACTAGATAGACAGAAGTTCTACTGTTTCTGTCTAATTTAGGTTTCGCGGTTTGTATTCACGAAGTTTTGTACCCAAAAATGATATGTTATTGGTTTCTACTTGTTTAGTTTTACCTTATTCAACTTGGGTCATGTCATGGATTAAATGAATATGCATAAGACATATGAAGTGTTGTGCTTTTCTTAATCATTATCTGGTTGCATTGTAAACCAACATTAATGTTACTCATTATGGGTGAGTAAACGACCGCCGGACCGACCGGACCGCCGACCGACCGATCGACGATCGAGACCGGACCGACCTATTCGGGTCCGTCCGCGGTCTCGCTTTTGGCAATCGTCTCGGTCCGTCCGTCCGTCCGTCCGACCAAACCGACGAAAACCGACGAATGTTGGACCGGACTCGATCAAGACCGAGATCGATCGACGATCGAGACCGGACCGACCAAACCCGGTCCGTCTCGGTCTTGGCTTTGGCCGAACCGAGCTGGTCCGTCCGTCCTGGCCGGTCCGGTCCGGTTTTCAGCCGATGCACACCCCTATTACTCATGAGCCTGCATATATGCATTTGAGCTAACACAAACTACTTTATTGCTAACCTTGTGCTCTGTTTAACCCATTAGGGTGCATGTTAATCTTAGATATTTAAACATATCCTGCAAGATTCAGTGTAATCAGTTACTTGAATTAGGTTATGGCGTTAAGTTCCACACCACGGTTTGTAACCGCTGTGGAAGGATTCCGTTTGTAATCCGCATACATTGTATGTAGTCGTAGAGTTTGGTGTACGATGATCATTTCATTACAAATGTAGAGTGCATACTGATACTACTACCCATAAATATTTTCCTATTTCTAGGAGCTACAGAAATATCTTGGTTCTTCACCATAACTGTGACCCAGTTGCAACATATCTTAGTTATTTATCAAGTTTGCACTTTGTATGCAACTATAACTTCATTATATGGCAAACTTCCAAGCCAGTTGGGGAGCAACCATTAAGCTTTTGAGTTATTCCATTAAACTTTGGGAACATGCTATCCAGTTCGGGTTAATACGCTTATATTGGCAAATGATGCAGAGAATTGAGCTGGTTTTAGTCTTCAGAATGAGAATTGGTGAGACAATGTAGGGAAAGAAAGGTTTGGGATCTTGCACTAGTTACTTGTTATATAGATTTTGAGTTCTCAATATGAATGTACTTGAAAATTCCTTAACATACTTAAACTATGGCTGATGGGCCAGTGACTTGAATGGGCAACATATATTGATGAGAAAGTGCAGTTTCTAGGATTTCATGCTAATTCATGGTTTCTCTGCACAACAGGGTATATAACTATAAGTCGGATCCTATTTAGGTATCATTCCTAAAATGTTCAATAATGGTACTATTTTAAAGTTTGATACCTTTTTAAAGGTAGTCATTTTCAAATGGCATGATTATTGCGCAAAAATAAAAGTTCTCACCCTATTGATCATTTTGGCTTTATGAAACCTTAAATAGAACCGCCATACTGGGTACCCATGCAGAAAACCCTAATTCCTATGAGTTGGAAAAACGTTAATACTGAGCTCGATGCTTTTACTATGTTTAGAAAATGCAAGGGTTTAATATATCGTATTGAGTGACCTACAAAATGACTAGATGAAGACCTAGACTAAAACGAATGGTAAATGATGGATTTGCTATAATTTCTATGCAAACATGGCTTATTTGTTAAAGAACAGTATAGGGATGTCTCCTAGACCTTCCAATATCAATAGTTTACCATAGGTACAAGATTTTATGGTTGTGGTTGAGGTTGAGGTTGAGCATTCCCCTAAAAAGATCAAATCACTTGGTTTCTTTTCGATGTCACAAGGCCACCCAACCTTCATAGGACAGCCCAGTTCATTTAGCATATGTCATTTGTTGCCACCTTTTTGCCATACGAACACATAGTTTTTATATTAGTGTGTCACAATGATATCTACATTCTTAATTTAATAGCTTCATGGTTCTTACACTTCTTACACGATTGTTCTTACCTTGATGATAACCAGTCCCAGTGGCCGGCAATTCGAGTCATGCAAGGACATATCTGCATACTTGATCTCTATAATTGGTGAAGGAAACCTGGATAAACAAAATCACGTCAACATCAACAGTTCTGTTGATTTTTCTTTGAATGAAGCTTGTAGATGTAAGTTGGCACTTACCACAACTGTTCTGCTCATTCATTCTTTTCGCCTTTTCAGTTTTTCTTTCAACATGTGTCCTTATATTGTCTTTCTAATAGGCTGCGGATCTTGTTCACCAAGACATAAGAAAAGACGACCATGTTGATGATCCATCATCATCATCATCACCATCATCACCGCCACCATCACCTTCACCTTCACCATCTCCATCACCGCCAGCAGCGCCAGCTGTACCTACAAACGACGAGAGCAAGTCACCTTGGATGAAATGGAGATCAAGGAGGAGATAATGCGAGAAATGGCCATATTGGGTGTCATAGTGAACAGAGAAAGCTGAACCATCACTAACTCCAGCTACGAAATTAAGTTGTGACACTGATTTGATCACTGGAGGTTTTAACCAGGAGTCCTCGCATCTGCTCCAGCCGGAGATGAAGTTGAGACTAATGATGTGGTTTCTGCCCAAAACCTGAATCTGTTTTTTTAATAATGATGAGATCGTCGTGACCTTAACGCTTGCATCTCAAAGTAAACAGGAGGAGGCACAGGCTAACTTAGAGAGAAATATTTTACTAGAAGACTCCTGTCGCAATGAAGTCTCTAGAACAGACCAAACTCCTGATGGCGCTTGTTTCTCAATCTGAACTATTTGATTATCACAACCAAACTCCTGATGGTGCTGTTTCTCAGTCTGAACTATTTGGTGATGAAGACTCCATTTCTATTAATGATAGCGACAGGAGCCTGAAACTTCTAGTGAAATTCCTGTTAACTGTCTTGGTGAAGATATTATTGGTACAACCACTACTTTTGGAGTGCTTGATCCTGCGGTGTCTGAGACCGGGCTTATTGAAAAAGCAATCATCTGTGAAGATAAGGGTTTTGATGGAAACTTGGATATGGATATAGATACTACACCAAATGATTTGATATCTGACAAGGAGAAAGTTGCGGTTGAGTCATCATCTGGTTTTTCCTTGACCGCTTTGGCTGATAAAGACGCTGGAAGCATGGTCAAGGAGCTTTCTACTAACTTAACAATTGAATCAGTTAAGGATGTCAATAGTATATCTAATGATACTTATAAGAATGTAAATAAAGTTTCCTCTGGCTTGGAAAGTTCCAAACTTGATGGGCAATTTGATGTTGAGACGAACGCTTTTGGCAACTATGGTGAATCAGGTATAGAAGGGTTGAGTACTTTCGAGGAAGAAAATGAATTTCAAAGACGCGAAAATAAACATATGGGAAATGATCTTTCTTTTTCCGCTATGATGATGCAAATAAATTCTGCTGTTGAGGAACCTTCAAGTAAACCAGAGGAAACCAAATTAGATGATTTCAATATTTTTAGGAACAAACGCCAAGCACAATGAATCAGTTGCCTCTTTAGGTTTGAGTTTTAATACAAAGGAAATCTTGAATTTTGTTCGCTGGTTCCATCAGAAACGAGCAAGCATTTGGCTTCAAGACGATGTAAGTTGTCTGTATGACAATACAATGGATGACTGCAAGGAAGAAAGCTCTGCAAGGGGATTGCTTGATCATTTTTCTGATGATATTTTTGAAAATAAGATGTATTCTCAAGGCCACTAGATGGGCTCAAGTTTGATGAAGATAGAGATATGAACAGCAATGAGTTAAGTCTTGCTTTTGGGAAATCTCATGCTTTATATCCAGATACTGCAATGAGGGTGGAGCAGAAAAAGAATGTGGGTCCATCCAGAATCAATAAAGCTTTTGATGTGCATACTAATTTAAGTATGGTCAACAATAGTATGATGGACGATCTCAAAGCAGGAGGAAGTTCTGTGGTGGATTGTTTAATCTCTAATAATTCCAAAACTAGTGGATTTCAGAGTGAGTAACACAGTTTACCTGGCAGAGCATGGAGGCGCCAAATCAGATGAATTTAAAAATTCTGGAATTAAGTTTACTCCTGATTCGAAGCAATCATGGCCATGGCCAGGCTCGTGAAGAAGAAGTTAATTCTGGAATTAAGTTTACCTCTGGTTTTGAAGCAATCTTGGCCATGGCCAGCCTCGTGAAGAAGTTAATTCAGGAAATAAGTTTACCTCTGGTTTCGAAGAAATCATGGTCATGGCTAGGCTCATGAAGAAGTTGTGCCTAGTGGTATGTGGAGAAGTGGTGGAAATCAACTGCAGAGTGGTTTACTAACACGTCACATGCACATATCCCGCCTCCAGCTCTTTTCACTCATTCAATATAATGCCTGAGAAGGTATTAGCTTTCTCCAATATAATATATACTGTTGATTGATAATCTAAAGTTGGTAACTACGACCAGTTAACCTAAGATTATCCAAAAGTGGGATGATTTGAGTCATATTTCTCAAATGGGGTCTATTGGCTAGACTTATTTCTAAAACAGAGCTGAAAATGAAACGTGCAGGTCGAACATTTCAAAGTGTCAAACGTATTGAAAGTCACCTGGCAATCTGGCATGGTGTCAGTTTTGACCCATCTACATAACAATGGGCAATCATGTTGTCATTTGTCTCTAAGGTGATAAACGGTTAGTTAGATACCAGCTTTAAAGTAAATGGGTCAACTGGGTCTAAAGTGGCCAGAAGTGTGTTTTCAATGTATAAAACCTCCTAAATCTTATTAGTCAGTAAATTGAGAAATTTATTGAAGTAATAAATTTTTGTAAACCACATGTGACACTAATTGTTTCTTAAGAATAAAAAATATGAACAAGAAGCATTCCAGGTAATTCATACCACCCGCTTAACCCTGCACAAGAAGTACCCTTTGACTTTTTATACATCTCACCTGATCTTCCTGTTATGCCATCTCTTGTCAGTAAAACCTCCTAAATCTTATTAGTCGGTAATTGAGAAATTTATTGAAGTAATAAAATGTTTGTAACCACATGTGACACTAATTGTTTCTTAAGAATCAAAAATATGAACAAGAAGCATTCCAGGTAATTCATACCACCCGCTTAACCCTGCACAAGAAGTACCCCTTTGACTTTTTATACATCTCACCTGATCTTCCTGTTATGCCATCTATACTAAATACCTCCATTTAAGAAGAAACATAATATTGTTTAATAGTATAGTCTCTCTAAATTCCACTGAGTGTATATTTGCTCACAACATAATTCATTTTGTCAGCTGTATCACATCCTATACCAATTGACATGTATTAAGCATGATATGTGTGCAAATCACCCTGTTATGATTACTAGAGGATTATTAAAAGACAGGGACAAAGGAAGTGTTGTTTGTAAAGTTAACCTGTATTTACTTTATTTACGCGCTTTACTAACTACCCACAATGCTTGACCCACAGATTTTGCCACCTATATTTGATAGGGTAAAGTAAGTGTCATATGTAGTATTTTATACAACACTCTCATCTCTTATGCACTTCATGGAACAATATCTGCTTCCAGAACTTGATTGATTATTTTTATCAACAGGCTGAGATGGACAATTTAGACTTAATGAAAGGTATAATGAAGGTTATGGTGTCAGTGGGCTAAGATCAGGCAGACCTGAACCTGTGGAATTTAGTTTCTTAACAGGTAGATCACAACATAACCCACATCCACATCCACTTCAAGGGGATCCCAGGGTCTTCTCATACAATCCAGAGACGGAGCAACAGTTCGATAACCTTTTGGCTTGAAGGAACACTATGATGCCAAATCCGCTGGAAGAAATCAGATGACTGAGTTTGTGCATGGTGTAGAAATGAGTTTCATCTTCAGCAGGCTCATTCTGGAGCACAAGATGGAATTGGTTCTTTGTGCCCTTCTTGCAGTGCAAAGTGTCTGGGCATGTCAACATGTTGTAGTATCAGTTGTGACGAACATCTGCAGATCTGCTATCACTCGAGCATTATACCCTCCCTAACATAAGGTAATTTCTAGATGGGTTTTAAGAATTATGTTTGGTAAACATATATCTTTAAAACATGTTGCTGTAGTAACCTTCAAAAGATACAAGGTAGCTGCAGATAGTGTTTTTGTTTGCATTTTCACTTCCTCATTGAGTGACTTCAGCAGTTCAGCTTTGCAAAATATAATTTGAAGGCATTATTTTTGCTAAAGTTACCACCAATCAAGATTTAATTCTAGAGGTAGCAAATTAGGGTTGGGTAAGGGTCATAACACGCTTAATACTCTTTTTTCAGTTTTTGATAAATTATTTCATATTTAGAAAACAATATTGTTATAGTTACTTATCATCCTTCTTATTTTAAGATTAGTTCTCATTTGATCCTAATTCTATTAATCTAACTCTTTGAAAACAAACATTCGGGAGTTTCTATGGAATATAACTTGGTGATGACCTGCTTGTTCCATTCAACCCATTTTAATTGTAGCTAATTTTTACGCCTAGCCGCTTTTACCTCTTTTATTTGTAAATGGATCGAGATTCACACCTCCAACTAATATGCACAAGAATCAAGTTTGCGCTACTCTAACTTTCTACAAACCATTTCTATCGCATAAGTATGCCTTGTTTTAAATATCTACAAGTAGTGTTAGTTAATTGGCCTGTTGAGGGCATGTTATAGAGGGTGCTGGATGTCATTGAGGCTTTTCTATTTTGCGCTTTGGGCAAAAGAGTTAATTCACTTTGTTAGGCTAATCAATGCATTTCCATCATTATCAAATTTATGTCTATCTGCTACGATTCTAAATGTAATTAGTCTGACTTTGTTACATACTTACATGTCAAATTTCAAGAGGTAATTAGTCCGCACTAATAAACTTATGTTTATCTGCATTACATTTTACCATGATTTTCTTCAATGCACCTTTAACAGGATCACGTGAGGTCCAGATTCGAGCTATAGCATTTCTGCTTCAAAGAGTGCAGCCTTTCATGGATTTCTTTTCACTTGGTGTGACTTTGAAACCAGATTAGGACCTAGTTTATATATATATAGTTTTTTAGTCACTTTTAGAATTCTATCTATTGGCCATCGAATGGTTTTTCCTTAACCATTACTTTTGTAATGTGTTCTAGTTTTCGAAGATGGACAACTAACGTGTTATATTTATGATTAAAATTGCAAAAAAAACTGTGAATGTCAGTTTTGCATTATCCTTTAGCTCATTCATGTTGAGGCAAACTCGATATCATAGACTAAAACATCACCAACATTATCTGCTAACCAAATATGAAGAAGTAAGTAACGATGAGACAAACTTCAGTTGCTATGCGCAAACCATTATGTTGAGTAATATATTATACCATCTGTTTTGTAACGTGTTTAAAATTCCTCAATGTCAGATATCATGCAATCAAAGGGGTCACATTTTAACAAATGAATTTATGCTATTTGGTGCCAAGAGGATTCTCAAGTATATTAGATTATGCTAGTATCAGAAATGACATCATGTCTCCTTATTAAATCAAATGCTGAATTAATTGTTGTGTAAAGCAAAAAAGAACGAGTTGTCTTTTGAATAAATCTACTTTGTTCCACTTGAAAGAATAATTCATGTTCTTAATGGAAAACGGATACAGGCAGGCAAAATAAAATTGGCAACCCAGAAAATGGCAAATGAAACAGCAAAAGAATGAGATAGCACAATTCCTATATTTAGCGCAAATATAGAGTCTGACATGGGTAAATGGGCTGAAATATAAGACCCTACAAGATGATAATGAACATAAATACATACATATATGCATGTATATACACTATATCACTAACAGTTACTATACACAATAAGCATAGATATGGCATAGCAAACAACTACAAGAAGGTATCGAAGCTCAATCCTTCGGGTTTTATATCTTAACTTTCTGCCCAGAGAAGAGATTGTCCACCATTGGATCAAGGTAGATAAGAAATCAGAGCCAAGAATATCCCATATGGCAGCTTGCATCTTCAAGCTTCTACCTTCCTCGCAGTCACAACCTAAATCAACTGTATGCAGTTCAAGAAACCATCAAAACATACTTTTGGGTATTTTTCATAAGTTAAAACAGTTTAGAAACTGATGAGATAATCACTTACCCGGTTTGGGAAAGCCGCCCAGTTGACTAATTGGTGAGATTATGGATGCCTTGCAAATAAGTACTATCTTCACCAGCAAACGCCTCTGAAGCTAGAAGTTGAAGGTGACCACACTGGCACAACACCCCGCCTCTTTCTCTCATTGAACCAGAAGTGTTAGAAGATTCGCCTGCAAATCATCCATATTCCTCAATGCCGCAGTGATATCATTCACTTGCTGCATATCATCTGTTCTTCCCATTCGAGTATCATCCATGCCTTGATTAATAGGAACTTCAGCCCTGCTATCTTCTGCTTGATTTCCAACATCTGAAGAAGATGACTCTTCTTCACCGCCTCTTAACAAAGATGTTGTCATACTTGGAACCATTTGATCTTCATAATGACGGAGAGTGGTGGTAGTATGAGTTGTGGCTCTGATGGCATTTTCGTCCATATCCATCTCATCCATATCTTGAGGGAATGCTATTAAGGAAGTAGCTTCGTTGAGTCTCCAAGACCTTCTTCTAATCCGCTTTCAAGAATGGCTCTAGATGAAGCTTCATATTGCCACATTTGAGCAAGTGCTCCTTGTAATCGAGATTTCGCTGCATCCAATTTGACTATGGGAGAGGGTAGTTTGACCCAAGCTCGATACCAGCAGCTTGAAGTACATATTCTGGTGCATCCCATGGGTGGTGGATCCACCCGGTTGGTAGTCTAGAGAGTTCAGGAAGCCACTCACGCATGTGATTCGCCATGTGGTCTAATGTATACCCTCAAACTATGAAAAAATAAAATGAACAAAGGTCAAACATTAGCTTAGTCGAGCAAAAACATGAAACAAGACTTGCTAATAAGTTAAGGAATGTTTAGATGTGTGTTATGAAAGTGATAATAGCAAATAATCAACTTTGGGGGTAGGAAATAGTGTTCAGGTAAGAACAATTACATCAAATTGACACTTTTTTTGTGAGAAAAGTAGACAGTTAGTAAATGGGAATGAATGTTCTGTCACCTTGGAATAAATTAAGAGGCTATAAGTAATTTTATTTACTTACAGATAATAAATTCTGCAGGAAAGAATTTGTCATTTTGTTGGCGTTCAGTGAACCGATCCAGCAGAACAACCAAGTGGCTAGCCTTAAACCCCGGTATACAAACATTAGAAATAAAAGAATTAAAACCTATGGAGAAGTAAAAGAATGATTATAAGTTTTAAAATCAAAATCCAGAAACCCTCTTAGCATCATACCTGTGGATTATCAATACGGTCAAACTCACGCCATCTGGTAAAGTACCGTTATATACTGCCAACCCAAAGCATCACTTTCAAGATCAGCATCCAAAAGTGTATCCCAAAAATACTTCATGCCCCATCTCCAGGGTAACTGTAAAATCACAAAGAAACTCGAAACCACAACCCGTATCCTGTCATGCAGCCACCCAGTAGCCCACAGCTCTCATCCCTGCATCAACCAACGGGTAACCCGCTCTACCTTGTCTCCACGCCTTAAAATAACCTTCATCTATTCTCCAAGGAAAAATCAAATGACCCAAAAGAGGCCTTTCGTGACTATATGGATGATTAAAACTCATGTACCTTGAATATTCCCTAAGACCTATAGATTTAAGGAATAAATTTACACTTTCTTCGCCTGCAGTGTTACCTTCATTGGCCCAAAGGACTTGTTTGATTCGGAGTAAGGTGAAAAACTTTTCGTGACACTAAGTTCTCCAAAATGTAGGTGTGGAGATAGGGATGATGTTGTGGCACCATCAGCTTTTCTACGGTTTTTGAGTATTCTAGTAATGGCCTGCTCATGAAAGCTGCTAGTGCTTTATCTGCATTGCTCCAACCGGGGTCCATGCTCGTGCTAGAAGAGCGTTGTTTCCTTTCTCTGATTCTTCCTCAAATGTTATTGTCTCGAAGGGCACTTTGATAAGTCACCTAGAAAAACATTGCACAGGAGTACAGAGTGAGCATTAATACAAAAGCATAGTGGTGTTTGGACATGCAGTTTGAATGATCAGAATCATAGATGACGTGTGGATATGCTTTGCTGTTTAAACTTGTAATAATCAGATAATCAGTTCATTTGGTGTTCTTTGATATTCCACAAATTCGGATTACTAAATACTGTAAAAATGACTAAAGTAAAACAAAATTAATATCATCTTAAGAGATAGGAGTAAAATGTCTCAGTTACACAATAAAACTGATTATTGCGACTAGAGTCTTTCAGGTTGCTCAGGATATATCTTTGCTGACAAGATAATTAATGAAATACAAATACATGATAAATTGATAATATTAGGCTAAGAAATATAAACACGAGCAGAACTCAATAAGCAAAGTGACCTGAGATGATCTTCTTTGGTGGGAGTTGTGAGATTCAGGATCATAAGGCATACTAAGGCACCTATCCCAGAATTCTGTAAATGTATTGAACGGGCAGCCCTTATCATCAAGAATTTCCCAAGGTTCAGATAACAAATCTGCTTGAAGGAACGAACTGCTATGCCATTATTGGTTAAAACCTCCTTCATTCGATGATCCCTAACGAGACAAAGGATCTACAACACATGAAACAAATATGTCAAATTCAACAAATTTTACAACAATTGAACTCAAGACAATGTATACTATGAAAAGGTTTATCTTTTGACTATGTCAAACTAGTTTATCATTGATATATATAAAGTCTATTCACACAAAATATTGTGTTATTGAAATATATATATCTAAAATGACAGTAATATTCTGGAGAGATACAATTCTGGATTTAGAACATCCTAAAGAGCTACACGCTGTTAAGGGGTGTTTGGATGTGGATCACTTTCTTATGTTTGGGTACGATACACTACTTTATGTTTGTATCCTCTACATCTGTATATAGATAGTCTTTAATGATAAATCTGATGAAAGCTGTCTGAAGACTGATTTACAATGGGTGAACAAGGTTGTTTATACACCTTGTTTTACCTAATTGCTTCCTTGTAAAATTAAGATTTTTAAAGCATTGAACGTCATTAAAAGTATTATTACAATTTTAAGCAAACAACACCACATCTAATCAAAGCCGACATACCTACTTCTCTTTTTTCAGTATCACGCTAACATATATAAACAAGTAATGGTAAACTAACATGTTTGAGTATAAATGTAGACATCTCAAATCCCTAGCATGGATTTGATCAGAAAGCAAAATTAGCTCAATCTTTCAACCTAGAACTCGATGCTTCCAAACTCTAACAAAAACATCTCGAATCTCAAGAGTAGTGTATCCAATATCTCATAAGTCAGAATCTTTTAAGAAAAAAATCTCTAATAATCTACTATAATCATGGTTGCCATACTGAAGAAATACTAGCATGATTAACATAAAAACAAATAAAAATTAAAATTTTTAAAAAATACTTACCATATAAGTGATTAAATAGGACCTGAGTAGCACCAGTTGACTTAACAACCTCAAGAAGTGATGCAACACTATCAGTAGACTTTTTAGTAACCAAAGAAGTACCAAGGTTTTTCAAAGATGAATCCAATAAAGCTAAACTTTGTTTTAACCACCATCTGGATACTCTTCCAGGATAATAATGACCTTCTTCTTCTGGTGCCCATATATACACTGCTATCACTTGACCTGCCCTCACACCTGCAGCCAAAGCTGGATTATCTTCTACCCTTAGATCTCTCCTAAACCACACTATACTAACACCTCCTGACATCTTAATATACCCTTTTCGCGAAAAACCAAAATCTTTATATTCGTTAAAGCACGCTTAACTGCAGAGTTCTGATCTTCTTGTCTTGAAAAACCCGAATTCTGGTTCGGGTTTTTCAAACAAGTTTGTAGAGTTTCTTGCAGAATGAAAGAGTCCACTAATATAATCTTATCTTTACATATATTTATTCCTTATCACTCACTTGATCTTCAGCCATGTGATAAAAAATCATTGTAGGCCATGAACATAAAAAGGTAGCATGCTTTCTAAATTTAATGAGGGTGTGTGAATAGTTTAATAATATGCTAACAAACCTAATCAAATCTTGGTTTTTTTATTTATATTATGAAATACCCAGAGACACAAAGAAAGACAATATGAAGTGGATGTGTTAGCTCAAAGTAGAAAGGTGATAGCCAATTTGCAACCACATGTTTGTGTTCTATTTCCCTTGTTTCTTGGAATTTTGCATTTCGGTTATCAAAAGCTGCAAATTTAGTCCCTGTAGTATTAAAACAGATGCAATTAACAATTAGCCTTTGGCGAGGGCTTTTGCTTGACCTCAACCGTTGGTAGAGCTACTTTTCGTTCTTTCACAATTGTTTTGGCATTTTTGGTCCTCAAATCGCGCCTGCTGTGGATTTTTGACTGCCGCGAGAACAGGTGGTAGCGATTTAAACGAAATATGGCTTCTTCGGTTCAATGCTTTTTTCGTTCTTGTTCTGTGTACAGATTTAATGTAGTTTAGATACTTTCGTTATTTGTCAAGTATTAGGTATTTACATTTATTGCAAAAGGTTTTGTTCTTGTTACAAGATCAATATTGGTTCGTTCTACCAACTCTTCGTTTGTCTTTCCTTGTGATAATATACATGTGACATCGCTAGCGCTTGCAGGATTTAATTTCTTAAATAATATTAAGTACTCTAGAACCTAAATATGATTTTACATGCTTTTATGAAAGTGATCCTTGCATCGTTATGACTTATGAGTTTGTCATTAGGCCAGTAGACTTTCGTCCATACTTTGCAAAAAGTTATGTTTTGGGTACACAATATAGCGAGTGACCATGGTCGTTGTAGGCCATGTTTGTTCTCAGTAAATATCATTCTTAAGCTACCAAACTTTGAGACTATTACCCGGTCTAATTTGCGCTGCCAAAAATCTCGCATTGATTTGACCTTTGCCCATATATATCGGTGGGTTTAGTTAATGACAACAAAAGTCTTCTACTTCACATATATGATAAGAGTTGAGATCATATAAGCTACATATTTGTCATAGAAACCCGTCATGGCGTTCATTTTTTTATCTAATTAATAAAATTATTTTCTACTTTTTTAAAGCAACGTATCTTATGACAGAATAATATTCATTCTGAAAAATATATCATCGTGACGAGAATTAAATTATCTCTACATGATATGCGTTGTTATATACTTCGGAATTTTTTTTAAAAAATTTATGAGAAAAAATCGCGATGATTTGTAAAAATCAGCGTGTGATTCGTAAAATCAATTTCATATGATTTTAACAAATCATATGTGATTTTCAAATCATATGTGATTTTACAAATCGTGTGATTTTGGGCCATTTAAAAAATTAGTCGAAAATATAACAATGCGTATCCTAGAAAAGATAATTAATCGTCGAATTCTTTTTGTTGACGTAACGATTAACGGTTTGTGAGATATTTAATTTTCAAAAAGTGGTGAATATATTTTTAGTAAAAGAAATGGTGGTAGGATTGGTTCGTTAATATGTGAATATGGGTTACATAATATTTCTCACAACACTAATTAGTAAACCTTATATTTTAGTGATTGTTAAACTCCTAAATTCCTAGATTATATTTAACATGATACAACTAACATATTAAAATATACATAGTTAATTCTTGATGTCGAAAATATTATTTGAGCAATACAAAATTTTGCCACTAAAAGACAAAGAGATGAAAACCCATAAAATAGGCACAAAATATTACGTATTAAGATAAAAAGATCGTTTAGGAGACAAACTTTATCTACATATCGAGGATCAATTCTCCTTTTTCGTTCATTTTGATCTAATGGCTTGATTAAATCGATTTTACTGCTATGAGGTATTTTAGTCAATATAAAAAATTTTTATGTTTCTGATTAATTATAATTTTCACCTTGCCTTGACAATGTGTTTTATCTATTCTCTCGATTCTTCATCGATTAACCCGTCTTCTTCATCGTTATTCCTAATTCGTTATCAATTAATCGATTCTTTCATGGATTTGATTCCAAATTCTTGATTCTTGATCCTTACATTCTGAATCGATCGTTCTCTTTGATCATTCTTCATCTATTGTTAGTGATGATGTTTACATGTGAATCATACGAAGATGTTGTTGTTAGTGATGTTTTACTAAGTATCACGGAGGAGATTGTAGCTTATGAACACGGTGATGAATCATGACTATTAAGTAAGATCGTTTAATTTTTGTTTTTATTGTTTTTCTGTTTGAATAAGGTTTTAATATGTGAATAAGCTATTTAGTTAGGTTTATATTGAATTAAGCGAGTTTTAATTTAGTTTTAGATTGAATTAAGCAGGTTTAAGTTAATTTGAAGGCATGTCGCTATTATTTAGCTTTAGATTGATCTAAACTGTAGTTTTGTGTTACGTGTAGGAGATGGATAAGGTGTTAATCATTTTAATCCTCTGAATAAGCGATTAGTTATGTTTAGATTCAAATTAAGTCATTAATTGTTTTTGATGAATTAAGCATATTAAGCTTTGAATAAGCTATTAGTTTATGCTTTGATTGAATTAAGTAGTTTAAGCTTTTGAACAAGCTATTAGTTATGTTTTGTTAAGCACTTTTTATTTTGCATCATGTGATATCATATGTGATATCACATATGATATATCATGTGATATCACATATGATATATCATATGTGATATCACGTGTACCACATTTTAATCGATGTTTTTATTTTGTACTTTTTGTTTTGAATGAATGCTTTGAAAACTCTGAATCATTCTCTACTCGCTAATTTTGATACTCCGGTGGAGCGGTTTATTATATTCCTAAAGTTCGGTCGGTTTTACTAGCTAAGGCAATGTTTTAATTAGGTTGATGAGTGCATTAGTGCGTATATGAAATATGCTTCAGCGGGGTTTGTGGTTGGAAATCATGTCGAGAAAAGGTTGAGGAGTGGTATTGTTAAGCAAAAGTATCTAGTGTGTAATAGGGAAGGTTGTCCTAGGAATTCATGTGACACAGCTAGATTTAGAGAATAGTGACAAGCGGAAGAAAGTTCGAACCTTCGTATCACGGGTTGCAAAGCACGTGTGATGTTTGAGTTGATTCTGGTTCTTGAAGTATAAGTTGGTGTTTTGATAGTATACATAACCATGAGCTTGAGCGTAAAGATATAAGCATTTGTCAAAGACGAAGGCGGTTAACATATCTTTGACGATTGTTTATTATTAAAGTTGCGGCGTGAATATAGGTGCAACGAAAGCTCATCCTGATGGTGATGCGAAGGGATCGTATTTGCTAATGGTACAGCTGTTGACTTTAAGAACTTTTTAGAGTGTGAATTAATCTCGGTCATTGATTAAATTTGAATCAATGGTTGGGATGTGTCCTTGGTATGTGAGGAATATTTGGTATGCAAAATAACCTCACTCGTAGTATTAAATGCTATTCCATATGTTAACTCTTCAATTCTGCAACCCTGCGTCCCACTATGGCGTTATCAATGTCCCTTTCCGGTTTCCATATTAACTCATCTTCCTCAATTTTTTCCGATTAACGGTCTCTAGGAGATGATATTACATTAAAAACATCATCATTTTAGAAACACGAGGGATTATAGAGGCGCTCGGGTTATTTTCATGAGGCACCACACATCTTTTACGGTAATTTGACTTCTTTTCCTACATACTTTTCGTATCATAAAACTTTTGTTGGGGCGCCCGCTACTACTCTGCGTGGCTCAGCCCCATTACTTTTGTTGGGGGCCACGTGTATAATCTCTCTATAAATTAATGCTTTCGCTTTGAACTTAACATTTCCATTTATACATTTTAAGAACGTTATAACTTGATCACAACTTATGTGTTAAGGATCAAAGGGTAAATCAACTGCATTGTTTTATCTATCTTTAAGTCTATAAATAGGCGTACAAAGCATATTTCTATTTCACATATTCCCTTATCATTTACTTACACAATACCTAAGCAACAAATGGTAACAAGACATACTTTATATTTACTGAACTGTTTTCTACCCTTAAATAGAAGTCACATGTATGACAAGCTAAGTACCTTTTCCTTGACTAAAATTAGATATACCTTTACATAAATGCTTAAATCTATAGAAGTCCTTAATTTGGTATACATAAAAGTGAAATCTTTCTATAAAACACGAAACATATACATGTTGATAACTAGCCCGACAAGGACGATTTTGTAACACTCTTGGCCTCTGCTACTTTTATTGGGTTAATCCCAATCGACCGGTCAACACCATATGACCGGTCGACCCGTAAGTCAAACACGAGAAAGTCAACCACAGCGGTTTTATAAGCGATTCTTGCTAAATGGAAGTTACAACATAACTGCTATATGGCAGTTATCTCCTAATCAACACACCCTATCATTGTACCCTTTCACTTTGTATAAATAGATAGCAAATTGTACAGAAAAAGCATGACTTATTGATTAATACAAAAGCTTTTACAGATTCATTGTTTCTTTATTATTTGGTATATTTTGACTTAAGTTAGAAAGACCATTGATCCATCTATTGAGGCCAACAATTGGTATCGAGGCGGTTTGGTCACACTAACCAAAAATCATCATTTACCATTTTCGTTTAGTTTCGAATCAATAAGAACCAAGAAAGCAGGTCTCGATAAAATCTTGTTTTCTTCAAATATTAACGAACACAAATCAAAGATCATTTTGTGTTCCAAATTTTTGTCTCATCAAAGGAACAATCACGAGTGATTACTCGAACCAGTAACAAAAAAATAATTCGCAAATTATTTTCACCCATCAGCGAATCTTTAATCCAAATAGGATTAGAAGCGAATTAAATCGTTTATATTGATTCAAACAAAATCTAAGCGAAGTCATCAATTAAGGCATAATTAAAGATTCAAATTAGAACAAACACACCTGTTCCGAACCAAGAATCAAGCCCATATCATTAATTAAGTCACAAATCGACTTAATTAATCTCTCCAATAATCCATATCTCTCACGGACTAAAACCCCCAATTCATGAAACCTAAAATTTCGATTGAATGGAAGAAGTGCTCGTGAAGAGCACCACACACGGAGAAGATAGGAAGGCATTTAGCCATAAAGATCGGGAGAAATAGAATGGATCAAATCCCGAGAAAGAAGAGACGAAATAGTTTCAGTCTTTCACAAGGAGACGTTTTTTTCTATCTCAATAAGAGATAAGGAAACATAAAAGAGGCATACAATATTTAGGGCTACAACAAAGTTTTTTTTTGTAGAAAGGGCATTTTTACCCATCAGGTTCCAAACTTTCAAAATCATACCCTCTATTTTTTTATTTTTTTAGAACGGCAGAAATATATAAAAAGCAACAACTAGCAAGGCGCTAGATGAGAGAAAACCAAATACAAATCGTTAAAAGACAACCAAGCCGAGAAACAATACAACAACAAAAAATAGACCTAGCAAAACACGAATAAACTCGCTAGAACCCACTTGGAACTTTGACGCTAGGATCACAAAGGATGAAAAAACTCATGCCAATTCGCAATGCGGGACATGAGAAAATCCCGTCATCAGAGGCGTCACGGTTTTCACTCTGCGGCGTTGTTGATGTAACCCCAAACAAGCCCGAGGATGCCAACCCAACACTAAAACCACGCCAAAAGTGTCAAAAGCGAACCATCCAAGCGCGCCACACTTCAACAGATAGCTCAATAACATGAAACTCACCCATTTTCAAGGGGGTTCACGATCCACTTGTTCCAACAGTAATTGCGCTTCCTGTCACGGTTAGAGATCCAAAGAAAAGCGAGAGAGACAATAGAGTTGAAAGTGTCAAAAATATTACCATGAGATCCGTTGTGGAGATTGTTATTTCTGTCCTTCCACACATGCCACCACCAAATGAACACTATGGCTTCAACAATGTCTCGTTTGTATCCATTAATTTGAAGATTCTTGTACCAGGACACCATATCATTAGGATCGACATTAGGAAAGTCAATGTTCATCCAAACACTAAGTTTATCTACGATGTTACACGAAAGCGAGCATGAATGAAAATGTGACTAACATCATCATACCCTCTATTTTATTTTTTGTATTTATATATATAGTTTTGTATTTGGAAAAGTTTAGTTTAAGTTTCAAAGTTTTTAGATTTAAGTTTATAAAGTATTTTTAGATTTAAGTGTTTTTAAGTTTTTAAGGAAAAGTTTTTAATAGTTTTAAAAGTTTTAAGGTTTTTTTACAAAAGTTTATCTTATTTGGTTTATGATAAGAAACAGGTTTTAAGTTTTTTTTTCTTATTAGGTTTAAGATAAGAAATATATAAAGTTTAAGGTTTACAAGTTTTTTAAAGATTTTTCTTATTTGGTTTATGATAAGAAAACAAGTTTCTCCATAGAGTTTACTTATTAGGTTTAAGATAAGTAATATATATAAAGTTTAAAAGTTTTAAAGATTAAAGTTTCTAAGTTTTAAAGTTTTTTTACAAAGTATTTAAAAGTTTAAAAGTTTTAAGATTTTCTTATTTGGTTTATGGTAAGAAACAAGTTTTTTAAGTTTTATTAGGTTTAAGATGAGGAATAAATAAAGTTCTGAGTTTATAAGATTGAAATTTCTAAGTTTTAAGTTTTTATATAGTTTTAAAGGTTTAAAAGTTTTAGGTTTTAATTGTTAAGTTTTTAGGAATTATAAAGTTATTAACAAAGTTTTATAAGAGTATTTTTATTAGATTTAAGACATTTAAAAAATAATTATGGAAAAAGAAGACGATAATAGTAATAGTTCGAACAACGATAAAACTAAGGGGATGGGATCGACAGCCTATTTCCAATGCCCCTTGTTAAAGGCAACAAACTATATGATATGGTCGATAAGAATGAAGATCATTTTACAAGGAAATTGTCTGTGGGAAACGATTGAGCCTACCATTACAACTCAAATCAATGAAAAGCAAGACAAGGCGCAATGGCATACCTATTCCAAGGACTATCGGAAGAATTGACATTACAAGTAGCAAATAGCAAAAGCGCAAAAGAAGTTTGGGATACATTGAAGACTAGAAATATTGGAGTGGAACAAGTGCAAAAGGCAAAACTACAAACACTCGAATCCGAATTTGAGATATTGCAAATGGAGAATGATGACACTATCGATTCATTTCTGACAAAGATGACAAGTATTACTTCAAAGATGACAAGTCTTGGATCAACACTTGATGAATCAACTCGCGTCACGAAATTGCGGAATTACGTACGAAAGATTCATTCACATGGTCGCATCCATAGAGCAATACTCGATCTAGATAAAATGACTCTAGGCGAAGCTATTGGTAGATTGAAAACCTTGAAGAAAGAGTAAATGAAAAGAAAGGAAGAACATTCCAAGATCAAGATAAACTATTGTTTACAAAACACAACAACAATGGTCGAAGAAATCACTATGATAATCAAGGAAAAGGAAGATACATTCCACCACATAGCCAAACTCGTGACGAAGAAAAATTCTCACAAGATTACAATGAAGCAGCGAAAAAGCCTAGAGATTTCAGCAAAGTAAAATGTTATAATTGCAATGAATTTGGACATTATGCCTCACATTGCAATAAAAGAAGTGGAAGACTTCAAAGACAAGAAGTTACAAACCTCATCGAAGAAGATTTAGAACCAACCCTCTTATTAGCGGTTTCAAGCATTCTTCAAGATCAAGTCTCTAACAATGAAACAAATATTTGGGTCAAGATCTACAACAAAGCGATTGTGATTAAGGGGAGAATATTAGGTTAATCCCAATTGACCCGATCAACACCATATGACCGGTCAACCCGAAGTCAAACACGAGAAAGTCAACCACAAGCGGTTTATAATGATTACAAAAGTAGCGCTAAATGGAAGTTACAACATAAGCGCTATATGGCGATTATCTCTAATCAACACACCCCTTCATTGTACCATTTCACTTTGTATAAATATATAGCAAATTATGCAGAGAAAAACATGACTTATTGATTAATACAAAAGCTTTTCTGATTCATTATTTCTTTATTATTTGCTATATTTTGACTTAAGTTAGAAAGACCATTGATCCATCTATTGAGGCCAACACTTTTTACTTATTTTGGCGATTTTCCTACTCTTATCTTGCTAGTACAACATAACAGATTTAGCCCACCAAAATCTAGTGCACACTATTAATATCCTTTCTCTTTCTTTGCCAGAGTGGAAATTTCCAATATAATCAATTATCAATTTATCACCATCCTAGACAAGTTGTAAAGTTCATGTGCCAATTTTAAGAAGTAGGATCCTCTCAAGTTCAAAAATGAACTTGATAGGTAAAGTTGTGATTTGTGTGAGTACAAATAAAAGTGGGCCATCATCACAAAACATTAATTATATTGTAATTCAAATATACACTCACACAAAACACAACTTTACCTATCAAGTTCATTATTGAACTTGAAAGGATCCTACCCCCAATTTTAAACATGTATATGCTATGGTATGATATATAGTGAACTTTATTTTGTTATTTATCAAGTAAAATTATATTAATTTGGGTGAATATAAGTTTGACAAATGAGACTGTAAAAGCTGTAAAATAGAGTTTAGAGTGAATTACATAAATCGTCCTTGTGGTTTGGTCAAAATAACGGATTTTGTCCTATACTTTTTTCGGTGCGTTTCGTCCTCATGGTTTACAAATCTTACAGTTTTGTCCTCGTCCAAAATGTCCGTTAAGTGTTTTCTTGTTGTTAGTCCTTCGTTAGTGCATTCGTTAAGTGTTTTGCACCGTTAGTCCTTATTTTTAAAATGTAGTTTTCCCAATTAGTCCCTCCGTTAATAATAGTTATCGCCCGATTTTTACGTTTTGTCCGTTTTATCCGTTTTCATTCGTTTTATCCGTTTTCCCCGTTTTTTCGTTTTAAATACATTTTTCGTTTTATCCCTTTTCGCCTGCTTTTATATGCTTTCATCTGCTTTTTACGCTTTTGTCCGTTTTATCCGTTTTATCTGCTTTTTATCCGATTTCGACCGCTTTTTACATTTTATTCGTTTCGCGATTTTTACGTGTTTGTCCGCTTTTCTCGTTTTATGATTTTTACATGTTTGTCCGTTTTTCGTTTACCGTTGTTTTACGTTTTTGTCATTTTTGGTATGTTTTGTCGGTTTCAAAAAAAAAATTTGAATAAAAAATATTTTTCAAATATGTTTTTTTTTTTTTTAAATATGTCCGTTTTTTAAAATATTTGAAAAAAATATTTTGTTCAAAATTTTTTTGAAATTTTTATTCAATTTTTTTAAATTTGATATTTTTTTGAAATTTTATTTAGGAAATATTTTTTCCAATTTTTTTTGGAAAAATTTTAAAACGAAAGAAAAGCGGACAAAATGTAAGAAAACGAAAGAAAACGAAACAACAGCATAAAACGGAAAAAGGACAAAACGTTAAAAACCGGCGAAAACGAATAAAATGTAAAAAGGTCGGTGGATAAAAACAGATAAAACGGACAAAAGCGTAAAAAGCGAAAGCATATAAAAGCAGATTTAAAAGGATACGACTTAAAAAGCGGACGAAAAGGAAAAAAATGGAAAACGGATAAAAGCGAATGAAAGCGGATAAAACGGACAAAACGTAAAAATCGGCGATAACTATTATTAACGGAGGACTGTGGGAAAACTACATTTAAAAAATAAGGACTAACGATGCAAAACACTTAACGGACTGCACTAACGAAGGACTAACAGCGCAAAACACTTAACGGACATTTTTGGACGAGGGACAAAATCGTAAGATTTGTAAACCATGTGGACAAAACGCACCGAAAAAAGTATAGGACAAAATCCGTTATTTTGACCAAACCACAAGGACGATTTATGTAATTCACTCTAGAGTTTATTAGTATATAAGTTAAATGAGTAGCATATGATTTTATATCGAGAGATTCTCATTATTTTCTTATAAGTTTTGTTGTCAAACAAAGATTATACTTAAAAAAGGCTGTGTCATTTTGAAATTGTCTACTTAATTTTAAGTACACTTATTCACACGTTTGTTTCAAGCACCTATTCTTGAGTTCTTCTCATTATTTGGTTGTGGTTAGCTTGTAAATTTAAATATATCTGGATAGACGAAATAAAAAAGAAAAAAAAGGGTTGGTAAGTTATGTTGTTGTTTATACAAAGATGCTCATGAGAAACTGAAAGAACATACTGAAAACAAACATATTTTGGTCATTTTTTATTGTTTTACCTATTCATATCTTACAAATAATTTCGAATCTCTTCACATGCTATAAAGAAATGTATGATTTTGTCTGTTTGAATCCTTTATCGATGAAAATGGCCAAAACTATAATCGTATAATAAAGCACGTCCAGATAGCATGAGATTCAAACAAATGCTGGTGTTGCACTTGCCCTGTCGTTGCAAGTTGCAAGGCAATTTGATGAAGATTTTAGATTTTTATCCACGTTATCAATGATATTTAGAATGGAAATAGGCCGTTGAAAGGTACATCAAATAACATTATATATGATTTTAACTTTACAATGTCATTGTAGGCTTAGTAGCTTTATTTTTTAAGAATCATACTTAGGAGTTAGGGTATGTTTAACGAAATAAGTTAGGTTGAAGTTGTTAGTGGATTAGTGTTACTCATATTTTGTATGGGCTCAAGTGCAATATCTAGAATGATCCTTGTACATGTATATATGTAACCCATTATTGTGTTAATGAAGCATGGAAGATTCAACCCTAACATGGTATTAGTCGCCAATAACTGATCCTTCCCTCCCAAACCTTAAAAAGCCGATTCTTCAACCCTAGTTTTAAGTGTCGATCGTGGGTATCAAACCATTCGACCTTTACCTGTGATTTCTTTGGTTTTGTTACCAGTTGACATCCTAGTCGATCGTTGGTAGGTTTTGCTTGGTCCAGTCAACGTATAATGTGTTGATCGTTGGTCCTTGTAATTGGTGTTAGTTGTTTCATTACGTGTTACTATGTTTGTGGACTGTTTCATTGTCCAGTGAAGTTTCTCCTTGCTTATTTACTACTACAACTCTCGTTACCTAAAATCCTAATCCCACAGATACATCTCATTGTTCCACATCCTTTACTACTTAAACCATATTCTTTGTTGTCGAACAAACCATAAACCATCACCATGATCCTTCTTTCCGATAAGCTCATGACAATCCATAACCTAAACAACCTTGTTCTGGTTAAGCTTGAAGTTGATGCGATGAATTACACAGCATGGGTCTATTTTTTTAAGATTCTATCCGTGGTTATGCATTGTCGGATCATATTTTCGGTGATGACAAGGCTCCCACAAGTACCTTGTCACCTAAAGATGCGAAGTGGTTGAAGATTGATACTATTGTGCTTTCGTGGATCTTCATCACATTATCTCCTACACTTCAATCCCGTATTTTTGTTGAAAATCCTCAAACGGCCAAGGAGGCATGGGACCTTCTTGCTTCAATCTTTCATGACAACAAACGCACTCGTTCCATTGCCTTGAAGGAAGAGTTACGTAGCTTGAAACTTGGTGACTTAAGCATTCATGCTAATTTTCGGAAGATCAAATCTATCTTTACTATCTTGACGGGTCTTGGTTCTCCAATTAGTAACAATGATGTGGTGACTTATGCTCTTGAAGGCTTGCCCGAAAAGTATGATAACGTTTCTACTATTATTTATCATCGCGAGACCTTCCGGCTCTTAAAACGGTCCGTTCCATGCTTACTACCGAGGAGATGAGGTTGAAGTCGCGGGCTCATGTAACACCCCGAAAATCTTAATGACGGAAGACTAATTCGGGTGTTACTTGAATGGAGATCATAGTCAATAATTATGAAAGCGACTCGAAAGAGGCGTTTTATTAAAATAGTTATCATTCATCGAAAACTCATTGTTTGTTACAAAATATTGTAAATAGATCAAGTGTTTTCCCAAAAGAAAGATCATGAGTTTGAAAGAAATGATAACTTTTATGTTTTACACCACCGGATAAGCCTTGCCATGCCCGTTCCGCACCTTGGTCATAATCTTCACGATTACACGAGATAACATGCTTAAAAGGTCAACAAAAATGTTGAGTGAAGTCCATAGGTTTAAAATAAGTTGAACACAAGTATAAGATCATGATCATTGTAAACTAACAATATCATAAGAAAAATATCACTGATTATTATGCGCTAAGCTCATGAAACCAAGACTCATTGCATACACGAATTACCGATTGTGCGTAAATATGCCCCAAAGGAGGTAATAGCCAATTACCTAAAGATATTCGATATAGTGCGCCCGGTTATTTCTCTATAACCGAAGCGGGGTTCGTTATTCCCCATAGTACTATTCACGATATCTCGTTCACTCGCGGTGACTAATGGTTCATGATCGGGGACTTGTGGCTAACAACTTAAGCGGTACCAATAATCAAGAAGATCAAGCATTTATGAAAAACCTTGTGTTCTAGTTTAGAGCATGTATCTCCTCGCGGGGTTTGTAAAAATAAAGTAAAAGCGAGGCTATGAACTCGCCTTGATGATAATGCACACGCACAAATAGATCAAGCACAATGTAGCGGAGGTTCCAACTCGAAACCTAAAATGATGAGATGGCGAATCTCGGTAATGAGCATTTTGGTTCGCGACCAAAATAATAGAGCATTGAATATTCTTATTCAATAGATCATTGGATTGTCAATCAATAGTGTGCGATCGTGATTAACGTTTTAAGTTAATTTACATGCTACATTGTCTTAATTAGTGATCGTCACTTACGCATAAGTGAAATGTTTTCCCGTTGTGATCTTAATAGATTTGTTGAGTATTTTAACGTGTTTGAATAAATTCCCGTGTGTTTTATCGGTTTATATATATATATATATAATTATAATCTTATAATATATATATAAGTAATACATTACCGTTATCCGAAATAAAATACTCATAAGATCAAAATACTCATTTTACGAAGTTATTATGGGTTTATAAGTTTTCTAAACTTTTCCGAATTTACAATTTTACCCTCGAGTTACAAAAAGTACAAGTTTAGTCCCTATACTTTTAGAAAATGACACTTTGTACCCAAAATATCTCATGCTTAAAGTTTTCAGTTTGATGCTTTTGGTCCCTATAAAAATCTGTTTTTGCAAACATTTTCAAAAGTTGGACTTTTACATTTTAGAACCATGTTTTACCCTAGTTAAATAGTTACTTGAAGTGGAGGGTTAGTTTTGCCAAGCGGTGATAGTTATAAAAGCAGAAGGGAAAAAGGGTGTCACAAGTGGGATTCGAACTAGGGACCTCCGCCCATATACCCATGCGTGATAACCAGTGAGCTAGGCTTGCCTTGTGTTTTATTTCTCGTTACAGTATATAATGTAAAGGTTTACGTGTTATAATTTTGCTTTAAGTCACATTATTTGGCGTGAGTTCTTGCATGTATTTCACAGTTTTGGTTTCATTCTTTCTTAGTAAAAATGCATCTATAGTTAAGCTCATATCTCTTCTTCATTAACATGTTTCCCATGATCTTGGTTCTTACTTTGTTATATATATAACGTATAAATGTGTTTTAGTTACTAAGACACTTATTTAACATACAACATCTTTATTAACGTGTGCAAAGAAATAAAAATGCGGGATACTTACGAGGGTGAGGGGAGTGTGAGACTCGAACAAGAAGTGAGATGCCAAGAGAACTAAACCGATCTTAACCCAAGCTTTCTCCTAGCTTTAACCTTTCTCTTCTACTGACTACGAGCTAAAGCTCTTTTGTGTTTCTCCTTTGCTTGACTCGAACTCCACGGATGGATGATGTATGAGTGAGTAAGTTTGAAAGAGTTTGTGATTGATAAGATGAATGGTGTGTGAGTGGTCTTGTGTTTATAAAAAGAGAGTAAGCATGGTGCTTAATACTTCTTTAATCTTAGGTTACTTAGTCTTAGGCAATAATAGACATGTGCTCATTGAATTTGGTCATGTTTGTGTATGTTTCTAAACGTGGGAGTGATGGTAGCCAAGGTTTATGGGCATGCAAATGTCTAGTCAACTCACATTCTTGCTTAGGGGAACATGTTATCCAATGGTTAAGGAAGTCAAGAGCAAGTCAACTTGTTAAAATAGGTAGTTAGGGTGCTTTGGTTCCTTGTGGGTTGCGTCTAATAGAAGAAAGAAAAGAAGTGTGTAATATTTTAAATGGCTAGGGTATTATTTTAATTGTACTAGGGTGGCTAAAGTGATCTTGTCTCTATTTCTCTACATATGTGACATGAAGAAGACTTTTATGTTTCTAGTTTGGTTTGGTTTCTTGTTTCTGTTAAGTGGTTTAGTCACGAAATGAATATATTCATAGTTAGGTTAGTTGCTTTTGTATGTTTCTCACTTTTTGGCGCGTTTTTGTCAAGCGAAGCATGAAACACACATTTGCTACTCTTTTAAATGTAACTTGGGCTTGGGTTTATTTGGTACAAAGACTAAGCCCAAAGAGGATAACACTATGTTGGGCTAGGGTGATTAACGTGGCCCAAAAAAAATATAGCGTGGGCTTGTCCGGTTATAAGGCCCATTAACGAGTCGGGTTGGGTCACGGTGAAATAAAGTCCAATGAGTTCGAGCCCGATACTAATTTTATATATTTTGTTATATTTAAATTTGTAATTTTACAAATTTTACGTATTCATTACGTATTTTAGGATTATCAAGATAGTGGGAAATTTATTTAGATCACAGCGGTATCTTTTATGAGCGCTCAGTGCGTTGATCATGCATATGCCAAATGATATGCAAATGTGATGTTTAGAAAATTTCATGACGAAATAGATCGTGTTTAATTCTTGATTAAAGCGTTAAGTACATTGAAATTTTCCGGGAGCTTACGGTACCTACCCTTAAGAGAACCGCGTCCGCGGTTAAACTCAGAGGTGTCATGGGTGATCTAGATGAGCGGTGGGGATACTTGGGCGCATTATATCCTCGCGCTCCCGGTGAACTCGCACCTCGTTTCTTATGATTCCATCGAACTTTAACGATAGGAATGCGGCTTTGCTTAAGCCTCTTAACTTCTACATCCATGATCTCGATGGGTTCTTCGACAAAGCTAAGTTTGTCATTGGTGGATGTCCTTGAGTGGTGCGACTAGAGTTTCATCCGAAAGACACTTCTTAAGATTTGAGACATGGAGCGTGTCATGTACTCGGCTAAGTTCTTGGGAAGATCAAGTTTATATGCCGCTGGACCAATTCTTTGAAGAATTTTGAATGGTCCGACGTATCGAGGTTTGAGCTTTCCTCGTTTTCCAAATCGACCATCCCTTTCGGTGATACTTTGAGCATTACGGTCTCCGACTTGGAATTCCATTGGTTTTCTTGAACATCTGCGTAGCTCTTTTGTCTATCTCGAGTTGCTTGCAATCTTTGCGAATTTGCATTATCTTTTCGGTTGTCTCTTGGACAATTTCGGAACTGTAAGTTGTACTTCTCCAACTTCCAGCCCGACAAACTGGCGATCGGCATTTTCTTCCATAGAGTGCTTCAAAGGCGACTTTAATCTTGGCATGATAGCTATTATTGTAAGAGAATTGAGCGAGGCAAGTGCTTATCCATCCTTTTCGAAATCAATCACACATGCTCTTAGCATGTCTTCGAGTTGGATCGTTCTTTCACTTTGTCCATCTGTTTGAGGATGGTGCAGCGGTACTCATATCTAAGTTGGTACCCATGGCTTTTTGAGCGTTTGCCAAAATCTTGAGGTGAATCGGCTATCACGATCGGATATGATAGAGATTGGTACACCGTGACGAAACAATCTCTTTGATGTACGATCTAGCGAGTGTAATCATCTCGTCGTTCTCCTTGATTGGCAAGAAATGGCGGACTTTGTAAGGCGGTCTACAATAACCCAAATGGTGTCAAAACCATTAGAAGTTTTAGCAACTTTGTGATGAAGTCCATTGTGATTCTTTCCCATTTCACATAGGAAGTTACGGTTGAGTTAGCAATCCGGATGGCTTTTGATGTTCGACTTTAACTTTCAAGCATGTCAAACATTCTTGGCGTATCTGATGATATCGACCTTCATATTAGGCCACCGGTACAAAAGCTTTAGATCTTGATACATCTTGTTGGGACCGGGATGTATGGAATACTTTGATTTATGTGATTCATGCATGATGAGCTCTCGGATACCTCAAAGAGTGGAATCCAACGATTTTTGAAACATAGCGTTAGTCCGATCTCTTCACAAATCCATTCTCATTCTCGGCATGCCATAAATCTTCTCATTCGGCCTATTTTCTTCCTTAAGGGCTTGATTTGAGCTTCAAGAATTTTCGATGGTAGGGGTGAATTGATTACCATTCCCAATGATCTCACTCTAAGTGGCTTAGGGCGATCTTTTACGCTCAAAGCATCGGCAACAACATTTGCCTTTCCGGGATGATAACGGATCTCATGATCATAGTCACTAAGCAATTCGAGCCAGCGACATTGACGCATATTCAATTCCTTTTGATCTAAGATGTGTTGCAGACTTTTGTGATCAGTGTACACTATACATTTGGTTCCGTATAGATAATGTCTCCATAATTTGAGTGCAAATACCACGGCGCCAAGTTCTAGATCGTGAGTAGTATAATTCTTCTCATGAGTTTTGAGTTGTCGTGAAGCATAAGCAATCACTTTGTTCCTTTGCATGAGAACAGCGCCTAAACCCATGTGTGAAGCATCACAATATACTACAAAATCTTGACTCCTTCGGTAGTGCCAAGATAGGTGCTTATAAAGCTTGTTCTTTAGGAGTTGAAAAGGCGATTCTTGATCGTCTCCCATTCGAATTTCTTCGTTTTACGGGTTAACTCGGTCAATGGTTTAGCTATTTTCGAGAAACCTTGATGAATCTTCGATAATAACCGGCAAGTCCTAAATTGGGAATTTCGGTGGGATTAGTGGAGTGCGGCCAATTCTTATGATTCAATTTTGCGGGATCACATGGATTCCTTCTTTGTCGATCACATGACCAAGAAATTGGGTGTCTCAATCCAAAAATCACACTTGGAAAACTTTGCGTACAATTTTCATCCTTGAGTAACCGGGACGGTCTTGAATGTTCGCATGTTCTTCTTTATTACGAGTATATAAGAATATCGTCGATGAACACAATGGCGAATTTATCCGGATATGGTTTGAGACTCTATTCATGAGGTCCATAATCTGACGGTGCATTAGTTAAACCGAATGGCATTACTTGGAATTCATAATGGCCATATCGAGTTCTAAATGCGGTCTTGGGTATATCTTCTTCTCTTACCGTGGCGATGATATCGGATCTTAAATCAATCTTGAGTATACACTCGAGCCTTGTAATTGATCAAGCGGATCATCGATTCTTGGTAAGGGATAGCGGTTTTTGATTGTGAGCTTGTTCAATTCTCTATAATCGATACACATCCGGAATGATCCATCTTTCTTCTTAACGAATAATCCGGTGCTCCCGGGGTGAGGAACTTGGTCTAATGAATCCTTTCTCGGATAGCTCTTCTAGTTGTTTGGATAACTCTTGCATTTACGAGGGTGCTAAGCGATGCGGTGCTCGTGCTACTAGGAGTAGCTCCGGGAATAAGATCGATTTGAAATTCGACTTGTCGGCGGTGGAAGTCGGGCAAATCTTGGAAACACCTCGGAAAATTCCTTGATTACGGTACATCCTCTAGTCGTTTCTCTTGACTTCTTTTCCGTTACTTGAGCTAAGAAGGCATAACATCCTTTTCCATGTACTTTATTGACTTTACAGGATATGATACTTAAGTACTTTCTACTTTGATCTCCTTGGATGACTAAGGTTTCACCGTTGATCGGGATATGAGCGGTTTCTCGTCACAAACAATCCTAGCACGGTGTTTGGACAACCAATCCATGCCAATTCGACATCGAAACTTCCAAGTTTGATTGGCAAAAGATCTATGAGGAGCGAATGATCTTGTAATAGAATAGGACAATTACGGATTACGGTGTTGGTTCCTATTATTTTCCGTCGGCAAGTTCTATCTCATAAGTTGTATCTAAAGGCGATTGGGGATATTTCAAGTAATGGTGCAAAAGTAGTAGATACAAAACTCTTATCGGCTCGAGAATCAAACAAGATTTTTGCGAGAATGATTGTTAAGAGAATACGTACCGTCACAATGTCGGGGTTCAACGGTGCATCTCCATCTCTAGCATGTACACTCTTGCCGCGCATTGTTTGTTTGAGCGACATTTAACTTTGGGCATTGACTCTTGAAATGACCGGTTCTCCACATCCATAGCGATTCATGTTTGTCACGGTGTTGCCTCTTCCGGGGTTTCGACAATGCTTACCTTGATGACCTACCTTGTTGCACTTATCGCACTTCACGGTACAAGGTCGAATGGTGCATCAAACATCGGTTACTGCGGGGATGTGGTCCTACATACCCTTTTCCGGTGATGGTGCGGCATAAGCCCTTGCGGCTTCTTGCCTTCGGTTTTGCCGATTGTGATGTTGATTTGTTGTGGTGATATTGATTGTTGTTGTTCGATTGTTGTTGTTGGATCGATAGTGGTTGGAATTTGAGGTTTTCCGATCATCAAACTTTCTTTTGTTGTCACTTGAGCCTTGTGCATTTGCAAGCTTTAGTATTGGTTCCATAAGGCGGTGGGATACAATGACAACTTCTTCAGCAGTTTTGGCTTGAGCGATGACATCTCCTTGATGCTTGAGGTAAACCTCCGATCATAGCTTCAAAAGTTTTTCATTGGTGGGAAACAGATGAGGACATAGAGCTCTCGGCTCGTGGAATCTCTTGAAGTATGTCTTGAGATCATTACCTTTAGCGACCAAGTGGTAATACTCATCTTGAGTTTCTTGATCTCGGTCCTCGACATCTTGTTTCATTAGCAGTTGTTTGAGATCGACCATGAAATCTTACAAGCTTCTTCCATTCCAATTGGTTGAGCATGGCCTTTCCACCAAGATAACGCATCTTCTAACAAAGTTCGATCGCAAACTTGACTTTGCAATCATTTGTCGATCACTTAGCGAAATCTGATCTCGGTCCTCTCGAACCAATGAAGTAAACCAATAGCACCTTGGTGCCCTTGAAGAATGTAAACTGCGGTTCATGAACTCTTTGTAATTACACTTGCGAGTTAAAGTGGACTCACTTTGATTTGTTGGAGTGTTAGTTGCATTTGAGTTTGCCATTTCAAGAAGGCGTGCGACCTGCGACACGATTCTCTTGACAATGCGGCGACTTGACCTCGCGTCTTTGCTTGGCGACACGCTCGACTTGACCTCTCGAGCAATTCGGGCGTTCTCGACTTCTCTTGCAATCTTGCAATTTCGACTTCACGTGCCTCTTGGGCAGTCGTTCGACTTCAATGCGTTCGACCGGCTCTAGCGATATTAGCGACATGTTGTGCTATAGCGCGCTAACACTTTCGGTGACCATTTTACGAATAGCTGCGGGGTGATGGTGGATGAGGTAGCTTTCTTCTTGACCATTTTCTAAAATTTCAAGAATAAATACCAAGATTAAGAAATTATCGATCGATGATAAAATTGATTTCATATTATACATATCATAATAGTCCAGTTACCACTTTAAATTAATGATATGATATGAATATGATTTTCTCAACAAATCATAATATATATAAGGACATAAGGATTGGTTCGGCATACATCGAGGAATAATATCATAACATCGAATAATAGAAATACAACCATGGAATACATCGTTACATAGTTTTGTTCACAACCATAAGTTACATCATCATAATTCTTGTTCCAAGGTTACAAACCAAAAGATACAAGCCTTAATGCCTCGTATGGCGGCTTTATGATACATACTAAGATAAAGATGACTAGGATCTCGCATCTCCGATCGTCATCCGACGACGACGAATCTCCTCAACCATAGTTGTCAAGTCTCGGATCTGCTTGCTCGCGGGCTCGATCTCTCGCCTCGAGGTCATCAATCCTCTCCTCCGGAATAGCGGTGTGAGCATGGCGGATGCAAGCTCGTGATGTGGGACTCTCTCTCGACCCAAGCGGTCTCTCTCAAAGTACTAGCATCTCGAATAGTAGTCTCCAATCTCGAGTCAATTGGTTAACGGCCTCTCTTGCCTCCACAATCGAGTACTCATCATATCAAACACAATCTCAATGGAGTAGCGACCTACCACGAGGTTCTCGACTTCTTCCTCCAAGCTCTCTATCCTCACTAGTGGAATCTCATCATAATGTGCCATGAGCTCATTCAAGCGATCTTCGTGCACGATAAGTCTCGTAGCCAACGGAGGAATAGTGTGGTGTCTTGGTTCACCGTGTGAGCGAACTTCGGTGGTGCGATGGTCGAGCTTTCTCCAGCTCAAGCGAACTAGGTGCTCCTCCTCTTCTCTCCAGCGTCGAGTAAAGGTATCAAGAATGACCATCTTCTAGCACGGATTTCTTCCTTGGTCGGCCTCGTTGTCCACTTGAGTAGGCTTTTCGGGATCGAGATAGTGATGGTGGATAGCACTTGATGCAGAGCGGTAAAATTGGCTCACTAAAAGTGTCCAAAGGAGGTGATCTTGTCGGTGGTGATGAAGCGAGAGCAGTAGTAGTCGATGGTAGAACACGATGAAGTGGCGGTGGTGGTGAAGTAGCGATGGGTGGAGCAGTGGCGGTGATGGTGGCGGTGGTGGTGGTGATGGTGGTGGTGGTGGCATCACATGAGTCATAGTGATGGGTCGCCTGCGCTTCCTAGCGGTGAGTTTGAAGGTCTTACTCTTAGGATGCGATCTATAGGGTACTCCAAGCGGCTCGGGTTCATTAGGCTTAAGAACACGAATCCTACGTCGGCGACGACGGATAGCTTCGGGAAGATGATCGGAAGAATCGATGAAGCGAGTCGGTGCTTCGATGACTTGGATGATTCATCATCCACGGCAACATCTGAAGCGGTAGCCATTGATGCGACTCATAATCTTGATCTAGGGTCATGGAAGCAAAAGCATTGTACTCTTGAGGATGGCGGTCATATTTGGAGCAATGGGAGTTCGAGCAACTTCACCTTCCTCAAAGGTTCGGTTTCGTCCAAGCGATGGTGGTATGACAGATGGGATGGTGGCATAGTGGCGATCGTAGAGGACATGGTATCATCCATCTCGGTGTCGAGGACAGAACAAGCTGGGTGGGATCGAGACATGATCTTGTAACAACCCATAAATTAATGTAAGTAAATGCCAAATAATATAATTATTTTAGTTAGCTAAGCAAATCTCCATGCCTAACTAAAATGAATGCAATTTACTTATGATCTAGTGATGCATCAATCCTAATGCATAGGCGGTCACGGAAGGCGTAAAGGCGGTGGTGTAAAATAGTCCCGTTTAAAAGTGCGGTTATAGTCCAAATGATTTTGAAAAACTCTTTGGTTCTCTATAACCTTGGCTCGATGTAATCAGTAACACCCGAAAATCTTAATGACGGAAGACTAATTCGGGTGTTACTTGAATGGAGATCATAGTCAATAATCATAGAAAACGACTCGAAAGAGGCGTTTTATTAAAATAGTTATCATTCATCGAAAACTCATAGTTTGTTACAAAATATTGTAAATAGATCAAGTGTTTTCCCCAAAGAAAGATCATGAGTTTGAAAGAAATGATAACTTTTATGTTTTACACCACCGGATAAGCCTTGCCATGCCCGTTCCGCACCTTGGTCATAATCTTCACCGATTACACGAGATAACATGCTTAAAAGGTCAACAAAAATGTTGAGTGAAGTCCATAGGTTTAAAATAAGTTGAACACAAGTATAAGATCATGATCATTGTAAACTAACAATATCATAAGAAAAATATCACCGATTATTATGCGCTAAGCTCATGAAACCAAGACTGTTGCATACACGAATTACGGTGTGCGTAAATATGCCCCAAAGGAGGTAATAGCCAATTACCTAAAGAAATTCGATATAGTGCGCCCGGTTATTTCTCTATAACCGAAAGCGGGGTTCGTTATTCCCCATAGTACTATTCACGATATCTCGTTCACTCGCGGTGACTAATGGTTCATGATCGGGGACTTGTGGCTAACAACTTAGGCGGTACCAATAATCAAGAAGATCAAGCATTTATGAAAAACCTTGTGTTCTAGTTTAGAGCATGTATCTCCTCGCGGGGTTTATAAAAATAAAGTAAAAGCGAGGCTATGAACTCGCCTTGATAATAATGCACACGCACAAATAGATCAAGCACAATGTAGCGGAGGTTCCAACTCGAAACCTAAAATGATGAGATGGCGAATCTCGATACATGAGCATTTTGGTTCGCGACCAAAATAATAGAGCATTGAATATTCTTATTCAATAGATCATTGGATTGTCAATCCAATAGTGTGCGATCGTGATTAACGTTTTAAGTTAATTTTCATGCTACATTGCCTTAATTAATGATCCTCACTTACGCATAAGTGAAATGTTCCCCGTTGTGATCTTATTAGATTTGTTGAGTATTTTAACGTATTTGAATAAATTCCCGTGTGTTTTATCGGTCTAACTTTTATATATATAATTATAATCTTATATATATATATATATATATAATGTTTTTGGTCTTATTTTAATGCTTTTAACGTTATCCGAAAATAAAATACTCATATGATCAAAGATACTCATTTTACGAAGTTATTATGGGTTTATAAGTTTTCTAAACTTTTCCCGAATTTACACTTTTACCCTCGAGTTACAAAAGTACAAGTTTAGTCCCTAAACTTTTAGAAAATGACACTTTGTACCCAAAATATTATAGGCTTAAAGTTTTCGTTTTGACACTTTTAGTCCCTATAAAAATCTGTTTTTGCAAAACTATTTTCAAAAGTTGGACTTTTACATTTTAGAACTATGTTTTACCCTAGTTAAATAGTTACTTGAAGTGGAGGTTAGTTTTGCCAAGTTGTGATAGTTATAAAAACAAAAGGGAATAAGGGTGTCACAAGTGGGATTCGAACTAGGGACCTTCCGTCCAAATACACGCGTGATAACCAATGAGCTAGGCTTGTTTTGTGTTTTATTTCTACGTAATACCGTATATAATGTAAAGGTTTCTGTGTTATAATTTTGCTTTAAGTCACATTATTTGAGCGTGAGTTCTTGCATGTTTTTCACAGTTTTTGGTTTCATTCTTTCTTAGTAAAAATGCATGTATAGTTAAGCTCATATCTCTTCTTCATTAACATGTTTCCCATGATCTTGGTTCTTACTTTGTTATATATATAACGTATAAATGTGTTTTAGTTACTAAGACACTTATTTAACATACAACATCTTTATTAACGTGTGCAAAGAAATAAAAATGCGGGATACTTACGAGGGTGAGGGGAGTGTGAGACTCGAACAAGAAGTGAGATGCCAAGAGAACTAAACCGATCTTAACCCAAGCTTTCTCCTAGCTTTAACCTTTCTTCTAACGCTAATCCCCGAGCTAAAGCTCTTTGTGTTTCTCCTTTGTTTGACTCGAACTCCACAAGTGGATGGTGTATAAAGTGAGTAAGTTTGAAAAGTTTGTGATTGATAAGATGAATGTGTGTGTGAGTGGTCTTGTGTTTATAAAGAGAGTAAGCATGGTGCTTAATACTTCTTTAATCTTAGGTTACTTGGTCTTAGGCAATAATAGACATGTGCTCATTGAATTTGGTCATGTTTGTGTATGTTTCTAAGCGTGGGAGTGATGGCGACCAAGGTTTATGGGCATGCAATGTTCAACTCACAAGATTGTCTAGGGAACATTTTATCCAATGGTTAAAGAAGTCGAGAGGTGGTCAACTTGTTAAAATGGGTAGTTAGGGTATTGGTTCCTTGTGGTGCGTCTTAGAAAGTAGCTGTAATATTTTAAATGTCTAGGGTATTATTTTAATTGTACTAGGGTGGCTAAAGTGATCAAGATTAAAGACCACATGGGACATGAACTTGGTTTTATGTTTCTAGTTTGGTTTGGTTTCTTGTTTGCTTTTCGTGGTTTAGTCAAGAAATGAATATATTCATAGTTAGGTTAGTTGCTTTTGTATGTTTCTCACTAGTTTAGCTTTTCGTTTTTGTCATGCGAAAGCATGAAAAAACATTTGCTACTCTTGCGATTGGGCTTGGGTAGTGAAAATGTATAACTTGGGCTTGGCCCAAATAAAAATATAGTGTGGGCTTGGCCCGGTTACAAGGCCCATTTACGTGTCGGACTAGTGGTGAAAAGTCCAATGAGTTTGGATAAATTTTATGTTGGGCTAGGGTGTAATTTTACAAATTTTACGGCCCAATTTTAAAAATCAAGATCTTGGGTGGGCTTTAGATCACGGTTACAAGGCCCATGCATATGCCGAATGTCGGGTTGTTTAGTCACGATAGTGGAATAAAGTCAATGAGTTTCGGAGAGGTATTTGTCCGATCACGTATTTAATCATTTAAGATATATCATTTTGTTATATTTAAATTAGTAATTTTACAATATTTTACGTATTCATTGAGTATTTTAGGATTATCAAGATCGGGGTGTTAGTGGGAAATTTATTTAGATCAAGCCTAAGCTATAATGATCCTTGGTATATGTTTATGAATGAATCTCAAATATTGCGTTGATCATGCATATGCCAAATGATATTTATAATGTGATGTTTAGAAAATTTCATGACGAAATAGATCGTCCAAATATGAATTCTTGATTAAAGCGTTAAGTACATTGAAATTTTCACTAAAGCTTGAATTATAAGGCTTATGAGGTTTAAATTTCAAAAGCCCCCTATAAGCCTTGTTTGGCGTAGAGGCTTATAGGGGGTTTTGAAATTATAAGCCCAATCCCCAGCCCTAAAATGAGGCTAAAATTTTTATAAGCCTCAAATATAAGCTTCGTTGATACCAAATTACTTAATTACTCACAAAAATATTTAATATATACATATGTTAATTTAATCATATGTCTCTTTTAGTAATTTTATAATAATAAGCCCCAACTTAAACTAATTTGTCAAATAAGTTTATAAAAATAAAATTTTTAGTTTCGGCTTATAATATAAGCCCCAGCTCGAGCCACAACTCCAGCTCCAATATCTTGCACCAAACATACCCAAAAAAGAGATTGTTAGCCTTAAATATAATACTATATATACATATGACAATAGTTCTTTTATAGTAATTATTGTCGTACATCTTTATACTATGTTTGTAAAGACTATAAATATCCCCTCTAATCGTTGCTAGAGGGGTGTGACTTACAATATCACATTCTCTTATTTTTATACAAGTTGACCAATTCTTTACTCTTCTCTATGACGTATACTTTCTTTATCTACAACTTTATAACCATTACATATATATTCGATCCTACATATACATTTAAAGACAATGTATATGAAAATTATTACATATATATTCGATCCTACATATTCATTTAAAGACAGTGTATATGAAAATACATTTAAAGATACTTAGAATTGTATCTTACTGGTCAAATTAATTTTATAATTTTGTTTAGCGTATACATTTTTCTTCTTTTTTATATCAAAACTTTTGAATTTCATCTTTTTTATGTATGATATTCCAGTTATGTGTATTATTTTGACCATTTTACCCTATCTCTAACTAATAAGAGTGTGTAAATTGAAGGGTAAATATGTCAAATAATACACACAACTAAAATATATACACCGAAAAGACGAAAATTTAAAGTACTAGGATAAGAAAGAAAATTTTAATATGCACATTCTAGAAGAGTTTTTATTTATTTATGAGTCTTGTAGCTAGACTCAAAGTCATACCCAATTACGTGACTCCATCCTCCGTCACATTCTCACTATCTTTCATCCATTTTTCAAAATCACCTCCAAAGTGTATATATTTTGGATCGACAAGTATTAAGTCATCTTTCCTATACTTAGAGCCAAGCTTAGAAACATCCTTGAAAGATCCGCATGATAGATCTAGAGGACTAATACATCCCCCTCCTGACATCATCATCACTAAGCACAACTTGTGATCCTAATCTATCTTGGGCATCGCGATCTAACTCAATAAAATCCCATGACTTATATGGTGTTTGGTAACTCACTTCCTTAATTCCATCGGTAAAAGTCATTGTTCCATCTCTTTCGTCAACAATTAAGTTTGTAATCTCACCAAAAGGTCTACCAAAAACTACTTGTGATAACCTAGGATCAATAAATTCCTCAGTGTCCTCCACAATTATAAAACCTATTGAGAGCATCATATTTCCTACAAACACTTTCATATCATTGTCATGACTAACCACGTTTGATCCTTGATATTCTAATCCCCAAGAACAAATATTATTATAATGAAATAAAGACATAACGTTCATTAGTAAACCTACATCTATATAAGCATTGTAGAAATATTTGTGACCAATCATACAAGGTATTTTGAGTTTATGTGGTTCGTGCCTTTATATCTTACCAGGACTTCTTACCCTAACACCTCCATATTTCTAACCAACCAATCATAGTTCGATTCATCACTCGAATCCACTTTAGACTCTTTCTCATCATCGTTTTCGCCATCGATTTTATTTTCTTCACTTAATTCCTCTTTAACCTCACATTTCTCTTTTCTTCATTCTTATATGGGGAAATTAAGGTGATGGTGTTAACGAAATGAACATGTTTTGAAGAGGATGGGTTTTAATTTCCTTCCTTCTAATGACTTAATGAGAAAAGTTTGTCGCAATCTTTATCTTTATACAAGATGGTGTTTCGTAAGTGGAATAGTTGGATGAAATAGCATTAACTTTATTTTTATTTTCTATTGTAACACCCCAAATCTCGAGACAAATGGAAGAATTAATCAAGTTTTCAGGGCGTATGCTACATGGATTGGTACATCACACAAGTATAGCAAACAAGATAGCCATATTATCATTCAAAAACCAATCCCAAATTTAATTATCCAAAACATTAATCCCAAAATGTAAATAATAGGCTAAACGTAATTTATAAAAATAGGACCCCATACTTATTTATTAGAAAACCTTTCCATTTTAAGTTGTTAATTCCTATCTAAAATAGTAAATAACAAGACAAGTCTTATTATCGATAGTTTTGGTACAAAAGCCTTTTTATTATTTATGTTTCATAGTTTATTAACATTTTCATATATATATTTCGTCAATTTCAATATTAGTTTCATATCGTTATTCTTTCCAGTCCACAAGCACGAGTCATGACTTCTCGGCTTTTAATCAATCAATAGTCCAAAATACACTAAAGTCCATGTTACAGCGTTGTCGGGGTCAACTATGACTAAAGAGTCAAAGTAACACCGACGTTGCTCAAAGTTGACAATTTATATTATAAGTCCAAGTAAATAATGACAATAGCGCAACTCAATCTCAAATCAACCCAAAACAATCTCGCCAACCAATCAATCTACCAAAGATACCCGAAACCAATGTTATGACCCTAATGGTCATGACACGGTCACGGTTAAGACCACGTGAACCAAACAAGCTCTAGAAGCTTTTCGGCTCCACGCGTCTCATCCAAACACCAACAACAACAACCAACAAGCTACCACAACAACCCGAACCGGACCTGTGGTCCATATGGGTCACGTACGCCACCACACCATTACCATCGTGGGTCTTGGTGGTTCGTACGCCCTAAACTACACAACCAAACACTCCCAAATGGCTTCCACAACAACCAAACACAATCAATCAACCTCCAATCATCATCCAAACATCAAACCCATCAACTAATCTGTTGGGAATTATACGTTTGAGTTGATAAGACAAAAAGAATGAAACAAGAGGGACTTAATATGACAAGAAGGAAACCTACAAAAAGATGGAAGGACTTGCTTGCAAAAGAAGTTTTATTTATTAGTCCTTATTCTCTAGTATATAAAGAGGACATAGGTGTAGGTTTTATACAGGTCTTCCAAGATGTAGTCGACTTAAAGGTGTGTGTGTGTGTTTCCTAGGCGTATAGTCTTGTAAAGGCCTAGGTTATTAGTTTAGTTAGTAGACGTGTTCCTATAAACGTCTAAGATTAGTTAGTGTTAGTGAATGAAAAACCTTTAGCAATAACATTGATGTTCTTATTATTCCGCTGTGCATTCATGTTATTTATCATTGTTATTGTTATCTCCAGAGCTCATAAACGATCTTCACAATTGGTATTAGAGGGAGCTCTTGGATGAAAATTTATTCCCTAGAATTGATTAGTTTATTCCGTTGTACATGTTATTAGTATTTGTTATTGATCCTTAATGAGCTTATAAACGATCTTATCAATTGGTATCGAGCACTGGGCTCGTGATATCTAGGATCTACAAGGTTTTTCAAGAGAAAGATTAAAAAATTCGAGTTTGAAAATTTTCGTATGGTTTATGCGACCTTTGTTTTGTAACGATCATAACTTTTGGTTAACCGTATGGTTCACCAAATTTGTACGTGATAGAACGAATGAAGTCGTAATTAAAGGTTTTATGTGATCCATTGAGAGTTTGTATGCTGCGATTGATTGTGGAGTAAGAGAGAACAAAAGAAGGAGAATTAAACGCAAGTCTCGTTCTTTATTTAAAGTCATCGCTTATGCCGCTTATTCTTCAAATCTTCCGCGTGTCGAAGGTCTGTTACCCTTTCACAAAGTCTTCGCTTGACGAAAGTACTGTTGATTTTTTTTAAAGTGCTGCTAGTTTTGATCGATATCGGATAGAACGAATTGTTTTTGGTTCTAGTATGGTTCTGAATTTGAGGGGAAGTTCAGATGGTTTGAAGGATATCGAATGACACACACAGGTTATTGTTCACACACACAAAGAGTTTGGTAATTTGTTCTTAAAAGGATTCATAAAGGCTCGTATTTGATTCTTATGGATTAATTGATTACGAAGAAGTTTGAATATCATTTATTTAATGTTGTAGTTGAGTTCCACAGGTTTGTGTTCTTATCATATAGCTTGATGAATCTAGCAATGTGTGATTTTTCTTATGATGCTCTATGCACACATTGGCTATCACTTAAAGGGGTTACATTGTAGTGCTCAGTGTCTCATATTAGTTGAGGATTTTGTCAAGGGATTGCGGTCTACTTATATTTGGTTCGTATAAGTATGGAGTTCCGTGGATAGTACAAGATTTAAGACACAAGTTTGGGAAATTCTACTTCTTTATTAAATTCGTTATATTTGGTTTTCTTCACAAGTGATCATTACATAAAGCCTACAGATTTTGAAGAATCAAGAAGATGGTTAACATATGGATTTTAGGGAAGCTTATTGTTAAATGTTTAACCATCTACATGCATCACTCAAGGGAAGTGTTTGATTTTTACCATTGATCATTATTACTACTGCTAGTTGGAGTTTTCTACCGTTTTGGATCCATTTTCTTATGGTGCGTAATGATGGGCGATTTTAAACATTGGAAGTCTTAGATTGGAAGTATGATATTGGTTTGTGGTGGTCAAGATCATTATTTGCATCGTTCCCTATTTGGATAATAACAAAAGGGGAAGAGATGTTTGAGTGGCATGGCATGGATTAAGGGAAGACAAAGGAAGACATACTTGTTTCATTCATGGTGAGATCCACGTTTTAATTTCTACTGCCTTGGGAAGTTCGTTCAAGAATGGTTTTGTCATTATCAACTAGGGTAAGATTGTTGGGAATTATACATTTGAGTTGATAAGACAAAAAGAATGAAACAAGAGGGACTTAATATGACAAGAAGGAAACCTACAAAAACATGGAAGGACTTGCTTGCAAAAGAAGTTTTATTTATTAGTCCTTATTCTCTAGTATATAAAGAGGACATAGGTGTAGGTTTTATATAGGTCTTCCAAGATGTAGTCGACTTAAAGGTGTGTGTGTGTGTGTGTTTCCTAGGCGTATAGTCTTGTAAACGCCTAGGTTATTAGTTTAGTTAGTAGACGTGTTCCTATAAACGTCTAAGATTAGTTAGTGTTAGTGAATGAAAAACCTTTAGCAATAACATTGATGTTCTTATTATTCTGCTGTGCATTCATGTTATTTATCATTGTTATTGTTATCCCCTAGAGCTCATAAACGATCTTCACAATTGGTATCAGAGAGGGGAGCTCTTGGATGAAAGTTTATTCCCCTAGAATTGATTAGTTTATTCCGCTGTGCATGTTATTAGTCTTTGTTATTGATCCCTAGCTGAGCTTATAAACGATCTTATCAATTGGTATCAGAGCCTGGGGCTCGTGATATCTAGGATCTACAAGGTTTTTCGAAAAGAAAGATTAAAAAAATTCGAGTTTCAAAATTTTTGTATGGTTTATGCAGCACTGTTTTGTAACGATCATAACTTTTTCGTTAACCGTGTATGGTTCACAGAAATTTGTACGTGATAGAACGAATGAAGCTGTAATTAAAGGTTTAATGTGATCCATTGAGAGTTTGTACTGCTGCGATTGATTGTGGAGTAAGAGAGAACAAAGGAGAAGGAGAATTAAACGCAATCGTTCTTTATTTAAAGTAATCGCTTATCTTCGTTTATTCTTCAGCTTTCACGCGTGTCAAGGTACTGTTACCCTTTCACAAAATCTGCTTTGCTGACGAAAAGTATTGTTGATTTTTTTAAAGTGTTGCTAGTTTTGATCGATATCGGATAGAACGAATTGTTTTGGTTCTAGTATGGTTCGAATTTGAGGGAAGTTCGGATGGTTTGAAGGATATCGAATGACACACAAAGTTATTGTTCACACACAAAGAGTTTGGTAATTTGTTCTTAAAAGATTCATAAAGGCTCGATTTGATTCTTATGGATTAATTGATTACGAAGAAGGTTGAATATCATTTATTTAATGTTATAGTTGAGTTTCACAGGTTTGTGTTCTTATCATATAGCTTGATGAATCTAGCAATGTGTGATTTTTCTTATGATGCTCTATGCACACATTGGCTATCACTTAAAGGGGTTACATTGTAGTGCTCAGTGTCACATATTAGTTGAGGATTTTGTCAAGGGATTGCGGTCTACTTATATTTGGTTCGTATAAGTATGGAGTTCCGTGGATAGTACAAGATTTAAGACACAAGTTTGGGAAATTCTACTTCTTCATCAAATTCGTTATATTTGGTTTTCTTCACAAGTGATCATTACATAAAGCCTACAGATTTTGAAGAATCAAGAAGATGGTTAACATATGGATTTTAGGGAAGCTTATTGTTAAATGTTTAACCATCTACATGCATCACTCAAGGGAAGTGTTTGATTTTACATCGTTGATCATTATTACTACCGCTAGTTGGACTTTTCTCTTTGTTTTGGATCCATTTTTCTTATGGTGCGTAATGGTGGGCGATTTTAAACATTGGAAGTCTTAGATTGGAAGTATGATATTGGTTTGTGGTGGTCAAGATCATTATTTGCATCGTTCCCTATTTGGATAATAACAAAAGGGGAAGAGATGTTCGAGTGGCATGGCATGGATTAAGGGAAGACAAAGGAAGACATACTTGTTTCATTCATGGTGAGATCCCCGATCTCAATTTCTCTACTGCCTAGGGAAGTTCAGACAAGAATGGTTTTGTCATTATCAACTAGGGGAAGATTGTTGGGAATTATACGTTTGAGTTGATAAGACAAAAAGAATGAAACAAGAGGGACTTAATATGACTAGAAGGAAACCTACAAAAAGATGGAAGGACTTGCTTGCAAAAGAAGTTTTATTTATTAGTCCTTATTCTCTAGTATATAAAGAGGACATAGGTGTAGGTTTTATACAGGTCTTCCAAGATGTAGTCAACTTAAAGGTGTGCGTGTGTGTGTTTCCTAGGCGTATAGTCTTGTAAACGCCTAGGTTATTAGTTTAGTTAGTAGACGTGTTCCTATAAACGTCTAAGCTTAGTTAGTGTTAGTGAATGAAAAACCTTTAGCAATAACATTGATGTTCTTATTATTCCGCTGTGCATTCATGTTATTTATCATTGTTATTGTTATCCCCTAGAGCTCATAAACGATCTTCACAATTGGTATCAGAGAGGGGAGCTCTTGGATGAAAGTTTATTCCCCTAGAATTGATTAGTTTATTCCGCTGTGCATGTTATTAGTCTTTGTTATTGATCCCTAGCTGAGCTTATAAACGATCTTCACATAATCTAAACCCATTTCATGAAACTAAACCTAAAATGCAAAAACACAACAATATGATACACCACATGATACCAAATCACTAGCTACATGTTTTATTAAGTGTAAATTAGTTTTAATCCCATGTTTCACCCAAAAGCTCTAAATTTCGAACCATGTATGAGCCTAAGGAGACCCATACGTGGCTTTCCATGACCAAAACTAGTTTGACCCACGTTCCATTTTCCTTTTCTCAACCCGATCTACAAGATTTAATGAAAACCCTAGAATCACAAATCGTTTTTGTAAGATTTGGAGGTGTTATTGAAGGCTTCTATGGGCGTGCCATATATGGATGGAAAGAGGAAAGAAAGATCTATCTAATGGTGGTGGAGGTGTATGTTCACTTGCCGGAAAATGGCCGAAGGTGGCGGCTGCTATGGTGGTTTTAGGGTTAGGGTTTTATTAATTTGGAAGAGAGAGAGAGAGTAGAGAGAGAAAGTAGTGGCAGTGTGTGTGTTTTAAAGAGAGAAGTGAAAGTATCAAATGAGGGAGGGTGAGGCTTTATATAGTAAGTCACAAGGACCAAAATAAAAATGATGGGGAGGGAGGGCGTGACAAGGGTAAAAGAAGGGGCAAGTCAGAATTGTTCGTAAACTATCCCGTTTACCTGTTCCCGAGCTCATATATTGTCCTACGAGTGTCCCACGACGTTCCTTCGACTTTCTATTATGTTTATTTATGTTTTTCCACGAGTTTTGACTATTTATTTGTCAAGTTTTGAGTTACGGTTTAAAAGTTACATTATTTCTTATTTTAGGCTTTTATTGTGCCGAATCGCATAGTGCTTAACAAAAAGAGTTAAAACTCACACGATAACTAATACAATAATAAAATAAATCATAGAAACCAATAAATGATATCAAATCAAGTCATGGTCGATAAAAATAGTGATAAAGGCAAAAGCTCGGTTTAGTTTAACGTAATGCGGTTACCTAAAGTAGACTCCCTAATTGCCAGTTGTCACAGCCTCCCAGCCTCGAAGAAACCCGTTCCGGTTTCACTCCGAGTTTCTTGGTGTCATGAAGAGTTTCGGTACTTCCTACTAATATATCCTCACGCTCCCAAGTGAACTCCGGTCCATGTCTCAAGTTCCAACGAACTTTGATAATCGGAATACGGCTATGCTTCAGCCGTTTAATCTCACGATCCATGATCTCTATCGGTTCCTCAACGAAATTCAACTTCTCATCAATACGGATATCTCTTAATGGTACAACTATGTTTTCCTCCGAAAGACACTTCTTAAGATTACTAACATGAAAGACATTGTGTACACTGCTCAATTCCGATGGTAGCTCAAGACGGTAAGCTACTGGTCTGATTCTTTCCAGGATTGGAAAGGGACCAATGTATCAGGGATTGAGTTTTCCACGTTTCCCAAAATGAATCACTCCTTTCCAAGGAGAAACCTTCAACATAACACGATCTCCAACCTGAAACTCTAAGGGTTTACGTCTCCTATCGGCATAACTCTTTTGTCTATCTCGAGCGGTTTGCAAACTGTTACGAATCTGAACTTGTTCTCAGTGGTTTCTAGGACAAGTTCGGGACCGGTAAGTTGACTCTCGCCAACTTCAGCCCTGTTGGAATCACTCATAAACTATATTTTAAGTGTTAGTCATTAATATGTAATAGTTAGCTTAATGGCTTTTATGTTAGTAATCATGCCAAGGCTTATGTAGAAAGCCCATAAGCCTTGGCCCAAGCCCATAAAGGAAAGGAAGGGAACTTGCATGTTGCCCTAGTTCCTTCCTATAAATACTCTTGTATAACCCTCACTTGAGGGTTGGTTGTTCTCTTTTCTATTTCACTCTTTGCATTAACCTTTCTCTCATTATATCGTGTGTTTGGATAAGGGTTCAACCGATCCTCTCTTCATCTATTTCTTAGTTTGATGCTTGTGTTACTAATATGGGAACCTAACAGTGGTATCATTCGCTATCTAGTTGGGTGAAACAATTTTGTTTTGAAGGTTGTTTTCGTACGCGCAAGGTTTCATGTTTTCAATCTTTCAAACGCAAAAAGCTTTCATTTTTACACTTTAAAATTCAATATTCTTGTACTTTAAAGGTTATTTGGTGTTAAAGTTTAAGTTTTTGGCAAAAAGTTTGAAACTTTACGTGTGTAGAATCGTTTTTTAGCTTGATTTCATTCGTGTACTTCTTTCTACTCGTAAGGTGAAAAAGAGTTTTGGATCATCAAGTTTTAAAATTCCTTGTTATTTTGGTGATATTGAAGCTATTTCATCATAAAAATCAAGTTTCTAAACATTTTTGGGCATAAAATCGGTTTTGGTACTTTCTACTGTAGTTTAAACCCTAAACTTACGCATAAGAAATTGTGGTTTGATCTTCGATTTTCTTGGTTTACTCGGTGTTTTCTTGCTTGGATAAGCTCGAAAACACTTCGACTTTGGATATCGTTTACACCGTGATAATGTAAAGGATTTTGGGCAAACCCTAATTTTACGCATAAGCTTAAACTTACGCCAGAACTCTTTACGCCTAAGATTTTTCTTACGCCTAAGCCTTGTCTTACGCATAAGCTAATCCCACGATAAGTTTTCACGCCTAACTTTCGCCACGCCTAATTTTAGTGTTTCTCAATTCCACGCGAAGCTATTCTTGCGCCGTAAGTCTCATTGTTACGCGAAGGTGGTGCTTTTACGCGAAGCTCTTTCACGCTGTAATCTCTTTCACGCATAAGCTCTTTCACGCGTAAGCTACTTGCCTCACGCATAAGTCGGTTTTCACGCCTAAGCACTTCTTCAACAAACAACAAGTTTCATTCGACTACAAAGATCCATTAACAACACAAGTATTCAAAAAAAAATTGAGTAAAATTTAATTTCTAGGGGAGACAAAACGTTCAATTTTTACGCGAGATTTAAATTTTAGTTTAACTGTGAAAATTTTGGTCAAAAATTCAAATTTTTGGGCCCAAATTTGAATTTCCGGGTCAAATTTAGCGCCAAAATTGTCATAACTCAAAATTTTCTTACAACCTTAGAATTGAATTTTATAGTGAATTTCAAATTTTGAGAGTCAAAATTTTTCAAAATTTTTTTGGAGGAAATTGAAATTCACTATATCGACCTTTGTGTGCTATATCGACTTCAGACCTTTCTCTTTGATTCTTCGCAGGGAGAGAGAGTGTTTAAATCAATGGATTCGATAAAGCTTTGAAAAGGAATCAGGAATTGTATGTAAGATGGAAAAGCATCAAATTCCCAAAATTAACAATCAAGGCGCCGACATCATAAAATTCCGAAATTCGCAATCGTGCAAGGTGAAAGAGTTGATGTACGTGGAAGGTATGCTCAAAGGACGTTGAGAATGTTGTGATTCTCGCATCCGCCGTCGTGCGGACAATGAGGTTGTAGCATTGAAAAGCGGGATGACAACAAGCAGATCCGGAGAAGATATCATACTTAACTACGACACCGAGCCCAACTTTGATGAAGAACAAATGGTCGAGGAAGATATCTTACCCATCTATGACACATAGCGAACTATGACAAAGAACCGAACTTTGACAAAGAACAAATGGTTGAGGTACTATCTCATCGTTGATCATATTTCGATCGCAGAATGCGACACAACATCTCGATCAACCTGAATTCGAAATGAAGGAGAGGTTGACGATGTGTTGCACAATGTCCGCATAACTATCTCATGTCCGAGCCCTTACTTGTTAACAATTCAACTGAAATGTCAAATCAAACTCTTGACTCAAAACATTCTTCTAAAAAGACCATTGCTCGGTTTCATAAAGATTTTCAAAACTAGAGGCACATTGCATCTCTCTTGAACTTAAATTACAAAACAAATCTTTTCTTCGATCACAATGGTCAAGATTCAAATGAACAAAGTAATCGTGTGGATACATTAGTAAAAGAAAATGAGCATTTAAAGGCTCAAATTCAAGCAAAGGGCTTGCACATGTTGCTTTACAAAACAAACCGAGAAGATTAAGCGGCAAGAGTGTGGATACTAAGTTTACAAAACCAACAATCTTGGGAAGTCGCTTCTTCAACAAATCGAAATCAATCAAGAGTTAGACAACCAACCGCTTTTAAATCGAACGATCAAAATCTTCAAAACCACGGTTTGCCTCCCAAGTTGTTGAGAATAATCATTTGACAAAACCAACACTCCACATTCGGGCCAAAGCATAATGCTTCATTTTCATTAAACATGTTTATGTTAAACCTATTTTCGATATAACTGCTTCATTAAACCTCAACATGTGGTCGCTTCGCCAATCTAGGACTAGTTCGAAAACAATGTCTAAACCGAGCATCAAAATTCAAAATTCATATGATACAAAGGACTTGCACAAGAACTATGATCTAGAAAAGGCTAGGAAAAGGGCACTACTCCAAAAGGATGGAATCTTAGGTTCACGACCTAGTGTGATGCCTTCTAGTGTGTTGCATAACACTGCTTGTAGTAGCAAACCAAAACCTAAGTTTACTCAACAAATTGTTAGAAATAAACCCGTTGATCTAAACGTAAAATTTCAGAAACTTAATAGGTGGATCAATATAGGACGCAAACTCTTCCCAAAAGAAGTTTCAACATCCCCTAGATCTAACCTTAGATGGATTCCAACGGGTAGAGTTTTCAACACTGTTGGTCTTAGGTGGATTCCTTCAGGCAAGATACTAAGTAGTTGCATCAACACAAGTGTGAAACCCACAACATCCATCCCTGAGGTAGGAAAGGAACTTATCAAAATAGCATGTTCAGGTGTCAAGAAGATAATTGACACTACATCTTTATGCCTCTAACATCTGGAACCCAGTTACACGTGGGGATCCATGTTTCTTCTATCTTGTCTCCTTCTACTTTCTATACAGGTACAACAGTAATGGCTTCTAAGTACAACAACTTAGGACCCGTTTCTCACCGTCGATAATTTAATGATCCATCAGCTGCTCCACCATTGTACTTAATCGTCAAGAAATGGAAACATTTCTTGCTCCTCCGATTAAAGATTTTGTCAAAGTCGTGCTTTAGATGTATCGAATGTTTCACGCACAACCCGATAATACTCTAATTTCGATACACCGAATCTACAACAACAACCGTTGTTGTAACCGCACTCCAATCGAATCTTCGATAATGTAAGATCAAACTGCTTCCAACAACAATGACACGATTGATGATCAACAAAATGATTAAACGGAAGTTTTATCGCAGCTGATTCTCACCAGATATTTATGGTTCTTCACACTTGTTCGATTAATTGAACATACATGGTTTCGCTGTCTCCTTATACATGGTTTCGATGTCTTCGATTCATCATCAACATACGTGGTGTATGATTCTGAATCATTGAAAACATCGACGGGAGAGAGTGTGTAGGTGGTCATTGCTTCCTTGTTCTTCTACATGCTTCTTTGCGAAAACCCAATGCCTTCTTGAATTTCTTCAATTAGGGGGATGAAATAAGATGATATGTGGCTCAAACGTCTCACTTTGGTGTTATCGTCTTGATTCACGGGTGATCTTGTGTGAAGTTACCCAAATATGATGTTATGATGCCTCACACACGGTCTTGGTATTGAGTTATTGCATATTCACAGGTGATTAGTATTCCGAAAGACCACAACATTCAGGGGAAAGTCGTATCATTTTTTCTTTCGTGGTTTGTTTGGTGTGATGCTTCTACATACGTGAGAAGATCTTGTTGATTTCGGCATGTTACCCTCGAACGGATCTTCCGCAATTAGTCGATTTTCTTTGTGTGGTTTATCGCTCATCAACAAATTCCACGACATCGAAACCTTCAAAAGTTAGAGAAATGTAGACTTCATCAAAGTTTCAAATCGCTAAAGACGGTTGTCATTGGGGAAGCCGATTTCAAACTTCTTCACAATGGCTTCGAGCATAACGACTTGGAAACCGGTCACAACCGCTTAAACTTCCTCAAACCCCATCATCACCGAACCAAGCCCCCACTTTACTCACAACAAATGGAAAAGCTATTTGTCATTTGTTTAGTGATGACATTGATGAACGTGCTCGGTGTATCCGATGTTTCACCGCTCAACCCGATCATATTCCAATACCGATACACCTACTACAACAACTACGGTTGAAGAAGCACCACCATTGACTCTACAACAACAGTTGAACAAAGCGCATCCAACGACGTTGAACCGGTGATGATGTTCTTAACAATAAAGTACCCCACCGCAGATTTTGATCCAAATGCGTTCTTTAACCCGTTTGCTAATGAAACCGCTGCACCTGATGTTGCGGAATCATCTACAAGCCATTTGAATCCTCAAAATATGCACAATGTATACCAACATCAACCCTCGACACATCGTTGGACAAAAGACCATCCTCTTGAAAATATTATTGGTAACCCGAATCAACCGTCGTAACGAGACAACGTCTTCACACGGATGGTGAACATTGCATTTATGCACTCACTATCCGCCAACTGAGCCTAAAACATTAAAGACGCAATGACAAAAGACAACCGGATTGAATCCATGCAAGAAGAACTCAACCAATTAAAACGCCTTGAAGTATGGGAACCGGTTGAAAGACCAACAGGGTCTACATCATTGGTCTCAAATGGATTGGAAGAACAAATTGATGTCAAGGGAACGTAATCGAAACAAGTCACGCCCGTGGCTAAAGGTTATAGATGTGAAGAGGGTATTGACTTTTCGTAATCATTCGCCCGGTTGCTCGCCTTGAGGTCGTTCGGATCTTTCTCACGTTCGCGGCTCATATGAGTATAACGGTCTTTCGGATGGACGCCAAAGCGCTTTTCGAATGGTCAACCGAAGAAACGGTTTATGTCACCAAGCCAAAGATTCGTTGATCCCGAGTTCCCGAACCATGTCTACAAACCGAACAAAGCTCAGACGGACTCAAACAAGCTCCTCGGGCGTGGTATGATAAGTTATCATCCTTCCTCATTGCCAATAATTTCACCAAAGGTTCGGTTGACCCAACTCTTTTCATACAATATCACGGGCACACATCTTAATTGTTCAAATTTACGTGGATGACATCATTTTGGGTCAACACATAAAAGTACTCAATCGCTTTTGCAAAACTAATGAAGAAACATTTTGAAATGTCCATGATGCGTGAACTTACGTTCTTTCTAGGACCGCAAGTTCATCAATCACCCGTGGTATTTTCTTGAGTCACCCAAATATGCCCTTGAACTACTTAACAAATTTGGAATGAAAAACTGTGACACCTATGCCACACCAATGGCTCATACCAAGAAGCTAGACGCCGATTTACATGGGAAGTTGGTGGACCCTACAAAATACCGTAGTATCATTGGGTCTCTCATGTATCTAACAACTAGCGTGCCCGATATTGTTTTTGCCAGATATCTTTGCTCCCGCTATCGATCGAGACCAATCGAAACCCACCTCTCGAGGCTAAAAGAATCCTCCGATACATCAAGGAACCATTAACTTGGGATCCGTATCCAAGAATTCTCGATTTGAACTAATAGCTTTTTAGACGACGATCACGCAGGATGCTTAGATTCACGGAAAAGTACTTCAGAGCATTACAATTTCTTGGTGATAAACCGGTGTCATGGCAATAGAAGAAGCGAGGATTGTACATCGCCGTCCTCAACCGAAGCAGAATATGTAGCCATGTCGGCGTGTTGTGCTCAAGTCATTTGGATGAGAACACAACTCAAAGACTATGGTTACGTGATTTGATGTAATCCCGATGTATCGCGACAATCGGAGTGCTATTGCAATCTCGCAACACTGCTCAACATTCAAAATCAAAGCACATCGATCTTCGATATCATTTCATCAAGGAGCACGTGGAACATGGTACCGTTGAATTATACTTTGTGGGTACAGAATACCAATGGCGGATCTTCTCACCAAAGCCTTAGCTCCCGCTAGGTTTAATGAGTTGGTCCACCGGATTGGTACGCGGTGTTTGACTCAAGAGGAACCGGATGAACTCTTAAAACATTCTTAAAACCGGTCAAACACCAAAACCTCTTTTGTAAATATTTTCAAAACAAAATACAAAATTATAAAATCTCAAAATGTCAAAATATTCTTCTATCTAAATTCTTTCAAACATCGCAAGTAATAATCTTCATCAACACTTTGTTCTATCAAATCTTTCACTATTTTTCCGAACAAGTGTTGAGGGGAGAGAGTAAATATTTTCAGTTTCATAAAACCTTGTACTTCCATGTTTTCAAAAATATGTTGTTTCTTCCAAAATGGTGGATACGTTTCTTGTCAAATACTCTCGGACTCAAATGTCTTCAAAATTCATTATTTCAAAAGTCGAGGGGAGTATCGTTAAGTTTCTTGCCTTACATGTGTTTTGTCTAACCTTAACGGAAGTTTAAGGATCTTGTTGGAACCTCTTTAAGGTTGAGGGACTGAATGTGTCAACTTGGCAAATTAATTTTAACAAAATCATTTACTCCCGAACCACTAAGATCAAACGCCCAAATCAAATCTTCTAAATCCGCTCAAGTCGTTCATAATCAGAAGTTCTAAATTGTTTTGATCAAGATTCTAAACAAGGATTTCAAAATCTTTCAAATCCAACGGTTAAAACTCTTTAAACCGATTTTGGAAAATTGTTCACTCGAACGAATTGGGTGTTTATGAATAAAAGTGTTTGGATTGAAATGAGTTGTGTTAAAACCTTTCTTAGTGTCTATTAAACTTGTTTCAATCGTCCAAAACCATCCTGAATCTTAAATTTCATTAATTTGAATTCTAGGGTTCTAGCGCTCATCTAGGCTTTTCTATTCTGTGATATGTTATTAGGTAGTCAAGAAAGTGTTAGAATAAGTTTATATGCATGTTTTGAACCTTTAAATTAGCCTGTAAACATCTAAACTGTATGAATTTAAGTGTTAGGTTTTTAGGTTCATCTCCATAAATCTTCCGATTCATGGTGGAAATGTGTTAAATCTTGTTCCATTGCACTCATATGACATCTAGGACACTCCGAAATATTCTTGTTTGATTTGTGTAGCTATATCCCTTACACGTAGATTAAGGGTTTAGGTTTAAGTAAATTTACGCCTAAGTCTTTCTCGTGTATCCGATATGTTCTTATGCTTGTTTTGTGATCTAAAAGTTGAAATTAACTCGCAATCAAGTTTTCATGTTTATAGTTAACGTGTTAATTATTCGTAATGTCGAATCTTCGTGTTTTCAAACCGTTACGCTTAAAGAATACTTTTATGCGTAAAGGTAACGCTAAGAGAAATCTTTACGCGTAACTCTTACGCATAAGAGGTCTGATGGATTACGTGTATCTTGGAAAGATATTCAGAACAAGGCTTATACGCATAAGCTTTACTCTTACGAGTAAACTTTACGCGTAACATCTTGCTTATTCCACGCGTAAGCCTAAAGCCTTTGAACTTGTCTTACGCGAAGAAGCTCTTACGCATAAGCTTGGTCTTACGCTTTAGCTTACTCATACGCATAAGCTCTTTTCTTACGCATAAGGATCCTTGTTACTCATAACCCACTGCTCACTACATTTTGGCCTATTACGCATATGTTACTTGTTAAATGTTACGATAAGTCACAAATACCGATGTTTCGTATAAGCTACAAAAGTTAATATGTTGTGTGTTAAGTGAAAAATTGGACTTTGAAATTTTAAAATTAACATGTTCACGTAACTTATCACATCAACTTCAATCAATTGGAATAATGTGACTTAGGACTTGTAACTAATATAAACATGTTACCATCAAACAAGGAATTAGATAATAAATCGAGACTAAAACAAACACATTGTGTTTCCATATGTCCATCTTTTTGTCTAATGTCTTTCGAGATCACAAAATGGTCGCAAATCAAGCAATCATCATTGCCCAACAGAGCTCTTGATGGCAAACACATTCCGGTGGATACGACAAAACAATTGGCAAGAACAATCTCCGTGTCATCTTCAACAACTTCATATGCTCATAATCATCTTGCATAATTGTTGTGGACATCCTTCGCAACATCCATTCAAATTCATGCTCACAAAGTCATCCCGATGATGAGTATGATTCAATGGAAGAGGAAATAAAATTTCATAAGACATTAAAGCGTAAAAGGATGGAATACCATGCTTCAACCTTTCCGGTTAATCAACCCGGTGGGCGGGAGGGTCAAGTAGTAGTCCTCCACTTATGGAAGATCCATTGCAAACATCTCTTACCCCATCCGATCCGGTTAATCAACCCGGTAAGGATCGGTGTCCTTGTCACCACAACTGCTGAAATGAAGCAACCACAACAACAACTAAAACATCCGCAAGAAGAAAATCATGGTGAAGATGTGGAAATATATGATGAAGGAGATTACGATCATGATAAGGATGAAAGAGTACACGATGATGATAATTTGGCGGTCAAGAGAAATGATTCGAAAAGAGGCAAAAGAAGTCGCTAGAGTCGAGAAGGAAAAGTTTAAGAAGGAATCAGACAACTACATAGTTGACAATCCAATACACAAACCCAACAGTCTTTTGAAACACCTCTTGACACTTCCACCAAACCCAAATCATCATCTCAATCATCACCTCCATCAACATAAGAAACACCTATGTCAACAACAAAATTTGTTAAGAAGGAAACTCCATCCAATGATTCGACAAATGGTTAGCGTGTTATCACCACTACACAACAAGCTACCGACCACCACCATCTCGACCAACCAAGGGATTCGAAACCACACCACCAATGGAGAAAACCGTTGATCACTTTACATACATCGGTGGTGAGGTTCACGACATGCCCGAACCCAACCAACCTCAACCGAAATTTAGATCAAGTACATTCTCGCACTCCTAGTTTTCATACGCTTCAAATCAAAGAGCGTGTTTGTAAAACCCTAAAATCTCAAATCGCGTGATATGACAATTTTGCCCTCCAACTTAAAATTTTACCAACTCGGAAAAATACGTCAACACCATTTAACAAGTTATATGATTATTAATACTTTCACATTATGAGAATAATACACTTATGTTATATATTAAAAGACTTGAATAATTAAAAGTATAAGTAACTTTAAACCTTACATATTGTACACAATTAATCTAGACTTGGAATAAGACTAAATACATGATAGAATTGTTAAATTGGAAAGTTGAGAAATTCCCTCTTGGACTCCTTGATGGCCGGCCATATTGAGGCCTATCTCAATCACCATATCAAAAATTTCCAATCACATTTATCTCATTTCCATCTCTTTTCAAAATACACACAAAACCCTAGCCTCTTTTCTCTCTTCTAAGTGGCGGCACCATCAAAAATTCCACCATTCAATCCGAATTTTTGTCAAGCCAAGGTGATCCTAGGAGGCTCGTGATCGTGGGTAATCGTTTGGTAGACGTAGCTTTGGTGTTTGGTTCGTTTTAGGGCTTGGACGTGGGTATTGCTTTGTAGCCGTGGGTTTTGGACAACCAAGAGGAGACTTGGTTTAGTTTTTGTGGTTTGATCATTGTTCTTGTTTCGTACACGCATCAAGGGTAACGTATCACCACCTTGAATCTTTTCCTCCTTGTATCTTGAATCCAATTCGTGGCTATGTTAATAAACTAGGGCTTGAAACTTGATAAAATAATGGTTACATAAAATCATAACTAATGAACACATGAAATGATTAAACCTTGAATCTTGATCAATATATATTCGAATGATATGTGACTTATAAAACGAATATGAAACTGATTTTGGGTCTTCTCTATGTCGATTTATATTAAGTTTATAAAAGGGTTTAATGATCTTTTGATTACATGTTTTCGTATATGAATAATGGACTTGTTAACAAGGATTACGAGAGTGTTTTGGAATTAATCATGGGGCGTACATATGGTCTTGATTAGGGGCTGATTCGAATTGATTTTTATATCACATTAGGTGTCTTGTAATCTTGTATTAATCGAGCTAACATGTTTAAAACGGATTCGTAAATCATAACGTAAACTAGGGCTTGTAATTCATGATTATATATAGTTAAGGGGTTGTTTGGTAAAATGGTAAAACTTGATGGATTAACATGTTAAAATACTAACTAAATGGATTAAATGAGTAAAATGGATAAACTTACTATATTTACACTTTTAACCCTATACTTTGCAATATTGACATTTTAAACCCTAAACTTTTGTAACTTGTCATAAATGATCCTTAAAGCATTATAATACTCATTTTCTATTATAACTTGAGATAAGTAACTAAATCTGCTAATTCTGGAAAGTTACTAAAAATAGAAACCTGCCTAAAATAGAAAGTTTCCTAAAATAGAAAGTTACTTAAAATGGAAAGATTACTAAAACGGGAAACTTGCTAAAAATGGAAAGCCGTCTTAAAACAAGTGTTTCGGATTCTTATAGAGCATTATCTAATTTATATAGGTTCCGGGCGGCGTGATTGATCTCCTTCCTTGATTTACTTTCTTTGTTTGATTGCTTCGAATAAGGTAAAGATATTCTGACCTTTCTCATAAGGTTTCTCATGATCTCTTTGCATCTTTGATCTCTTGCCATATTGATATTGAACCTTTGCTTTGCTATTTGAACCCTTGATATCGATCCTTTGCTATTTGAACCTTTGATATTGATCCTTTGATATTTGAACTTTGATAATTGAACCATTGATATTGAACTATTGATTTGAATTGTGAACTGCTAATATTGGACATTGATATTGATTGAACTCTATATTGTACACTTTGACCTGTCAGTTGATACCCGAGCCATTAACTAGGCATGGGGGTTCCATGTCCGTGTCATTGATGCACCAATGGCATGACTCGGTGTGGATGAGTGATGTTCCACACCGTCCCATATTTGTATTGATTATGCGCTTTGGATATATTGTATGGCCACTATTTGTTTTGCAGGGGTATGGATGCATCCTAGATTTGTATTTGTTTTGTATTGATATATGGTTTGGTGATGTGGTTGGTGTGTGCAATACACCCTCACATTTTGGGGTGATCACTCCATTGGCTACTCGAGGACTCCCTCATATTGGTTTGGTATTCGAAGTCACCTCCGAATACAATGGTTACTCTGGGATATATGATTTGATTTGGTTTGTTTTGTTGGCTCGTGGTGGAAAAGCGGACCTTCCTTTCCTTTGTTCTTTTGCCTACTCTATATTGCTTCATATCATTCATATCTTACTTTAACTTGACCTTTGATTCTACTATTGCTTTTGTATTGCTATATCTCTCATTTGGGCTTTTTAAGCTCGGTAGCATTTCTTTTCTGCAGCGGGTTATTAAGCTAGGAGTGGGGCTTGTCTTGGGGATTGAGAGTAGGATGCTTTTGAGGATTTGCTTTAGTTATCCTAGACTTTGTTTACCATTGTTTATTGATTTGGAGACTTAGACTTTGTATCGTTTTATTTCCTTTGGGACATCTTTTGGAACTTTTGTATTGATCAAGTCGTGTTGACTTGTTACTCTTCGATTATTATTATAAGACTTCGCTTGCATGGTTTATGTGTATTGTTACGATTTGACTCCATAAATGTGATACTTACCCTTATCGGGTTGGGGTGTTACAATTATGGTATCGAGCCTCAGTTTCGACTTGTAGTCGGGACACTGTGACATATGCACCCTAAGCGTTAACACGTAGAGCTTAAGTTTTGATTTGGTGAGGTTTGGGTAGAATTCTAGGTTCATTATCGTCATTTAGTGCATGCTCTTCATCCTTTTCCTAACTTTTGCTAATCGTTTATGAACTCTTGGATGGTCCAAACTCGTAGAAATGGTGGCGACAACGGGATGGAAATCCTAACTGAGCTATGATCGCACGCGCTTTAGCCACCGCTATGCACAGGATAGTGGGCGCCATCATTGAGAATGTTAGGAGTGGTGCTAGTTCTTGGTGGGGAAATGGTGGAGGTGCTAACCAACCCACACCTATTCATGTTTGGATAGGCGCTTTAACAAGCTTAAGCCTCTTCCTTTTCGTTCGTGACTTCCACTAATGAGGCGGAGGATTGGATAACACATATGGAGAAACTCTTTAATGTCTTGGGTTGTGGGGATGAAGTAAAAACCCGCTTGCCACTTTCAAGTTTGAGGTGATGCCTTAAGCGGTGGAAAGCCTATATCTTGACAGGGAAGAGAACCGTTGATACTTGTGCTTGGGCTACTTTCGAGAGATCTTCTATAAGCGATACTTCCCAGAATCGGAGCGGTGATGCGAAAGAGTATGAGACCATACATCGGCTAGAAGGAGAATTCTCATGAGTACATGCGCGATTCATGAGGATGGTTGGTTTTATGGGTCTTGTAGTTCTTTGGGGATGCGGCGTCGGTGAGCTCGAAAGTTTAAGTGGGGCTAAAGAAGTGGGTGCTAGATAGGATGATCAATCATCGATATCTGAGTAGCTGCGATTGCGGATGATGCCCGACATTGAGTTGTTACATGAGGAGCGAGGATACAATAAGCGGAGCAGAGATGGGGACCGTGTAATACCGGGGTCGTCGGGACTACGATTACGATCGGAGGGTCGCCAGGACCGGGTTCAAAGTGTTAGAGGCGTTATGACCGTGGCTATGATTCGAGCGGCAGGGTACTCGGAGGAGATTTGATAGGTCGGTGATGATCGTAGGGGTCGAGTGGCGGTTTTGAGGCGGCGGCGGGATCGGTCATCTCGCGGCTCTTATCGAGATCGTTTGACGTGACTTCTTCCCGAAGAGGACTTACGAGGTGTTACCTCCTCCTCCCAGTGTGTTACGTGTGGTGCCGCATCCGGTGTTTGCCGTAGGATTACCGGGGTTGTTATCATTGTGGGGAAGCAGATCACGGGGTGAAGGGATCATCCCAAACAGGCATCGGTTACTCCTTCGAACTACATCAAACCACCTCCCACCACTGGACGTGTGTATTCGGTTACTCGAGATCAGGCAGACAAGGCGTCAGGTACTATTACTGGTACCATTTATTTTGGTGATTCTACTGCTTTTGTTTTGTTTGATACTGGCGCGACACATTCTATCGTAAATGAATCCTCTATCTATATCAACCCCTATGAAAAGTCATGTGCTCATTAATCACGAGTATGTGGACTGTCCTCTACGTTTCGATGATGGTATTCGTTTGGCTAATCTTCTTCCTTTGGATATGTCTGATTTTGATATTATATTGGGTATGGACTGGTTGGCCTTGCATAAGGCTACTATTGATTGTCATGCTCGTAATGTTATCTTGATAATGTTCATCAACCCGATTTTGTATACCATGGTGCTCAACCACTTAAGTCGGTTAAGATCATCTCACTATGAAAGCCCGTGACTCTCATTTCTCATGGTTGCCTTGGTTTTCGGCATCCATCAAAGATACTTCTTGAAGTTCCGACTATTGAAAGTCTTTACATTGTCGCGAATTTGCCGACGTTTTCCTAATGAACTTCACGGCATTCCTCCGGCTAGGAAGTTGAATTTGGCATTGATTTGATTCACAGTCTTGAACCTATATCTAAAGCTCCCATCGTATGGCGTGGATTGAATTGAAAGAGTTGAAAGAGCGATTGCAAGAACTTTTGGAGAACGGCTTTATTAGACCCAGCGTTTCACCTTGGGGTGCACCGGTGTTGTTTGTTAAGAAAGATGGGAGTATGAGATTGTGTATCGACTACCATGGTGAATTGAACAGTATTACTATCCGTAACCGTTACCCTCTTCCTCGCATCGACGATTTGTTTGACCAATTGCAGGGCGCCAAATTCTTCTCGAAGATTGATTTGAGGTCTGGTTATCATCAATTACGTGTGAAGGAGCAAGACGTTCCTAAGACCGCGTTTCGTACTCGCTATGGCCATTATGAGTTTCTGGTTATGCCATTTGGTTTGACTAACGCGCCTGCCGTCTTTATGGATCTTATGAATCGTGTTTTCCATGAGTACCTCGATAAATTTGTAATCGTCTTCATCGATGACATCCTTGTGTATTCTAAGAGTGAGGCCGAGCACGCAGCGGCATCTTCGTATCGTATTGGAGATTCTTCGACAACGAAGTTGTATCGAAATTTTCTAAGTGTGAATTTCAGGTGAGCCAAGTTGCTTTTCTTGGTCACGTTGTCTGCTGATGGTATCAAGATGGACACATCTAAAGTAGAGGCTATCACAAAATGGCGAGACCTACTCTTGTGACGGAGATTAGGAGTTTTACGGGGCTTCTTTGGTTATTACCGTCGCTTTGTTGAGGGCTCTCTAAATTGGCGTTACCTTTGGCGCAATTGATGAGGAAAGGAGAAAAGTTTGAATGGACGGAGGGCGTGAGCGAGTTTTGAGGAGTTGAGCGGAGGTTAGTTCTGCACTGTTTTGACACTTCCATCGGGTTGGAGGTTTTGATTTATAGCGGCGTCGAAGAAAGGTTTGGGTTGTGTATTGATGCAGCACGGTAAGGTGATTGCCTATGCTTCGAGGCAATTGAAGTCGTATGAGGAGAATTACCCTACTCATGATTTGGAATTGGCTGCGGTTGTTTTTGCCCTTAAGATTTGGAGGCATTACTTGTATGGTGAATCGTGTGATATCTTTACTGACCACAAAAGTTTAAAGTATATATTCACACAAAAGGAGCTCAATATGAGACAGCGGAGATGGCTAGAGCTTCTTAAGGATTACGACACGAACATTCAGTATCATCCTGGTAAGGCTAATGTGGTTGCTGATGCACTAAGCCGAAAGTCGGGTATGATTGCTAGTTTGGAGATTGAACCCAGGGTTCTTCATGATCTTGAGCTTATGGATGTAGAATTGTGTTTCCGGGGTTATGATGGATTTTGGGCTAGTATGAAGGTAGAGTCCAACATTATTTTGCGGATCAAGGAAGCTCAGAAGGATGATGGTGAGCTTTGGTCTATTGTGCAGAACATTGAGGAAGGGAAACAATCGGAGTTTCGGGTTGATAGTTCTGGTGTGGTATGGTTTGGTAATCGGCTTTGTGTTCCTAATGATCCTGATTTGCGTGAGGCGGTGTTGTGCGAGGCTCACGCTTCTCCATTCACTATTCATCGGGTTCCACTAAGATGTACCGAGATCTTAAGCGCATTTACGGTGGAGTGGCATGAAGCAGGATGTGGCTTTATGCGTTTCTAGGTGTATGACTTGTCGTGGTCAAGATAGAGCATCATGAGCTAGTGGTCTACTTGACCTTTGGAGATTCCTACTTGGAAGTGGGAAGAGATTACTATGGATTTTGTCACGGTTTGCCTCTCACTCGTAAAAGACATGATGCGATTTGGGTGGTCGTTGATCGGCTAACCAAGTCCGCTCATTTCTTACCCATTAAATGCAGGAGATAGTGTTAGTAAGTTGGCGAGATCTTTCGCCAGGAGATTATGCGACTTCATGGTACTCCCAGATGATTGTGAGATAGAGATCCTCGTTTCACGTCTCGTTTTGGAAGAGTTTGCATAAGGCTTGGGGCACTCGCCTTAAGTTCGATCGGCGTTTCATCCTCGAGACGGATGGTCGGTCGGAGAGGACCATTCGAGACATTGGAGGACATGTTGCGAGCATGTGCGTTAGAGTGGACCGGGAGTTGGGATGAGTATTTGTGCTTGGTGGGTTGCCTACAACAATAGTTGGCATGCTAGCATCAAGGTTGCACCTTATAAGTTGTTATATGGGAGGAAATGTAGAGCACCTATTTGTTGGGACCAGTAGGTGAGCGTTTGATTGAGGGCACGAGATTATTGAGATCACCAATGAGAAGGTGGCGGTTGCTAGGAGAAGTTGAAGGAGGCTCGTCTTGCCGCAAAAGAGTTATCACGAGATAAACATCGTCGTGATTTGGAGTTTCGGGTTGGTGATCGGGTATTTCTGAAAGTGTCGCCATTTACGGGTGTTAAACGTTTTGGTATTAAAGGGAAGCTTAGTCCTCGTTTTATTGGGCCGTTTGAGATTCTCGAGCGCATTGGAGAGGTTTCTTATCGTTTGGCTCTTCCGTTGTAGTTATCGCATGTGCACAACGTTTTTCATGTATCTCTTTTGAGAGGATACAACTATCATCCTTTGCATGTCGCTTCATATCCATTTGATCGATTCACTGATATGTCTCTTCGGAGGAACCCAAGCTATTTTGGATCGGCAAGATCGAGTCATGAGAAACAAAGTTATTCGGTTTGTTAAGATTCTTTGGAAGAATCACCCAGGCGTGAAGCTACACAGGAGACCGAGGAATCTATGCGAGCTAGTTATCCACATTTCTTTTCATCATCGGGTATGTCTTCGTTTATCGTTTCGTTTCCTTTTCAATTTTCGAGGACGAAAATTTTCTTTTTAGAGGGGAAGAGTTGTAAAACCCTAAAATCTCAAATCGCGTGATATGACAATTTTGCCCTCCAACTTAAAATTTTACCAACTCGGAAAAATACGTCAACACCATTTAACAAGTTATATGATTATTAATACTTTCACATTATGAGAATAATACACTTATGTTATATATTAAAAGACTTGAATAATTAAAAGTATAAGTAACTTTAAACCTTACATATTGTACACAATTAATCTAGACTTGGAATAAGACTAAATACATGATAGAATTGTTAAATTGGAAAGTTGAGAAATTCCCTCTTGGACTCCTTGATGGCCGGTGATGAGTGCGTATTCACTCATCATTTTTGGTCAAATCTGAACTGCAAAACATCTAAAACACTCGAAATGCATCAAAATCTTGAAAATATCTCAAAATTGTGTTTTATATGTTTCGGATGCAAAATGTTTAAAATCGGATGAAAAACGAACAAAGTTTGCACAATTGGCGATTTCGGTCCCGTCTTTCAAAAATTGATGAAATAGTCCCCGAGCACGTATTTTATAAAGAAAAGTCACCAAAGGTCCTTTTGAAATCATAAGTTGTCATAGATAGTCCTTTGGTGAAAAATATCAAAAGTTTGAGAAATCACAGTTTTGGTCCCTGGGTTTTTAAAATTGTCTTGATTAGTCCTTGGGATTTCAGTTTTGGCAAATTTGATCCTTACACTTTTAAAGATTGTCAAGATTGGCCCTTGGAAAAACATTTTCAGAATTTCATAAGTGGTCCTTGGATTTTCAGATTTTACATCTTTGGTCCCTTAAGTACTATGTGTGGATCCATTGTAATCCTAAGTCCTAAATACTAAAAATAACCCAAGGCCCAAACACTATCAACCCAATCCAGTCCAACTTCGACCGGTCAACCCATAATACCCACCCGGTCAACAATAAACAAAACCAACCCATATACCCTCTCCCTGTCTTCCTTTCCTCCCAATCAAAACATCAATCTCGGACTGCTCCTCCTTTCCCTTCCCGAAATAAAATAATACCATCCTTTTCCCTGTTTC